>JAUESO010000111.1:0-193639 GCA_030914385.1 Drosophila antonietae | reverse complement strand
TGCTCTCTCTCTCTCTCTGTCTCAGACCTCACGAACTCTCAATTAGTTTTGTGTATTTTTTTTTTCGCCATATAAAATTCTCGATCAAGTTCAATGCTGTTGGCCATGACGTCATCTGAATGAAACTTTTGTCATGAGCTCATTGGGCAAATTCTGAATACGGTTCAAAATTGCCGATGACTAAAGTTACAAACGATGTTTCCGGCATATTAACAAACAATAATAATAATAATAATAACAACAACAGCTACAACTATGACTACAGCTAGTAATAGTAGTAGAAGAAGAAGCGCAGTTTGTAACTACAGCAATCGATTTTGAGGCACAGCCGTCGCTCTTATCAGTTGATAATGAGAAATTGCTCAAGGCACACGATAAGATAAAATACACAAATATGTAGATAGATACACACACACACACACATGCATAAGCGTTGTTGTATTTATCCATTTATGACATTTCGTATACCCTGTATTTACATAGCAATGTGGAGCATGCCATTGCATTGCAATGTTTGTTTATTTGCTTAGAACTGTAAAGATTTACATATACAGTTTGTGAGTCACTGCCAGTTACAGTTCTGGTGTGACTTACTCTTACTTACTGTTAGACTTCACACACGCATACACACATTGATGCCACTCAGCGTCTCACACAGTTGACGAGTCACTGCCAGATACAGTTTGAGAGTCGCTTTGATCAACTTGAGTTTATTTTCTATTCGTATTTATAGCGCAGTAACATTGGTTTTGAAAAGTATAAATTGAACAAAAACCGGTTAAAAAAATAAAATAAATACAACTGCAAAAAAGAACAACAATTTGCAGCAGCGGCAGCAACAGGTGAGTCTAAAGTGAGCTATACTATCATTATTATTATTTTAGTTTATTTTTTTCTGTGTCAATGGTGTGGTGAGGTAGGTTGGACGTCACCCACAATTGATTATACTTTCACTTGAAGTAAAAGTAATATTTTTTGCATTTGAGCTAAGCTGCAAAAAACGCGCTGAAAACGCGCGCGTTTCAAACAATGCAATGCAAAGATATTTGTATAGAATACAGATCGTATATAAATAGTATAGTATATTTAATATGTTTATCCTATTATTAATGTATATCAAATTAACTGCAGTCCAAGTCCAAAATGCAAGGCGGCGAAAAACGCTAGCGTTTTAAAACGCCTTCTTCCAAAAAACGGCATCTATATGAATTAAATATGTATGTATATATGTACGTAGATATGTTTAGATTTTGATGCATTAATTTGTATACAAATTTTGACCTGCATTTCAAATTTTGAACAAGGTTTTTTTTATGATTTTCATGGAGCGACTAAGCGAGAAAATGATCTCATTTTGTGAGCAATTTAAACAAAAAAAAAAGTTTGCGCAAAAATAAGAGACAGAGCGAGAGAGAGAGAGAGAGAGACAGGCGGAAGGGAAGGTAGAGCGAGAACGAGAGAATCTCGTAAATTAAATTTTGCTTGTTTAACACGAATTACGATTTATAGCTGAAATATTGATCCATTAATGCTAAACAGATGTATATATAGAAATTTTTATACAAGTTGAATAGTCAAAATATTAGAAATTTTTGAGCAATAAAATAATACATTTAAAATGAATATTATAAAAAAATAAAAGTAAACAATATATCGAAAAGGCAAATTAAATAAAATACAAACATTAAATTAATAATCAGCTAAGTAAAATATATAAATAAAGCAAGTAAATGAAATCAATTAATTGAGCACATTTATGAAATCTATAAAATACGTATTTAATTAGAATTAAAATTTAATAATAAAATAATTCAAGTAAATTAAAAAATACACAAAAAAAAGTTAAAAATAAAATAATTCATGTAAATTAAAAAATACTTTAAAAAAAGTTAAAAATAAATAAAATACAAAATAAGTAAATACAAGAACATTGCCTAAAAAATAAAAAAAAACTTTGTAACAACAAAAATTGTCTAAAATAAACAAACAAAAAAAATGTCTAAAAAATAAATACAAAATATTTAAGTAAATGTAAAATAAAACAATTGACATTTTAATAATAAATTAATTCATGTAAGTTAAAAAATACATACAAAAATGTTAAAAATAAATCAATAAATAAATAAATGAAATACAAACAAGAAAACTGCCTAAAAAAAAAAATACTTTCTAACAACAACATTGTCCAAAATAAAAAAAAAATTTTTCTCAAAAATAAATACAAATTATTTAAGTTAATGTAAAATAAAACAATTGAAAAAATATGTAAAAATATTAATTTTCTATTGATTCAGATAAAGATAAAAGTTTATTTTTAAATAAAAATGATCAAAAAAGTATAATTCATTTATTATTATATTTTTTTTTAATAAAAAATATATATGTATTGTCATTTTAAATATTATTAAATATATCTTTTTTATTATTTTTTTATTATTATTCAAAGCAAACTTTGAACAAAAGTAAAATGAAAATTGACTACAAATTGAATGCGAAGTTGACAAGTTGCTGGAGAATCGAATAACATGAAAGTTGACTTAGATTGAATGGAAAGAAGCAACATTAAAGAAATGAAAGAGAAGAGAAGAGAAGAGAAGAAAGTAAAGTCAAAAGAAAGCGATTGCAAATAAACTAAGAAAAGGAAATATATATTAAATATGTGAAATGGATCTCAAAGCCAATTCAAGCAATGCGGGCTGTTGGATAGGTTCGTCAAGTATTCACTGTACAGTAGAGACTCACCTTATATATGTATATATACATATATATATGTGTGTATATATACCTTAAAAGTGTATGTACATATTTATATATATGTATATCTCTTTTTTCATGTACTCTCCAAATATTCTCATTGGTTTTGTACTTTAGAATTTTGTTCTACACCTTTAGACGTATATTTTGAAACACATTTCATTTCGTTTCATTTCATTTTTGTTTTTGTTTTGGGCCATCTGCGGTTCATTCAACTTGGCCAATTGCGCTGGCTTTGGCTTTTAAAAATAATTTCAACTGTTTAGTTTTATGGTCTTTTGAGTGTGAAAAAGGGTTGATTAGTTTTTTTTTTAAATTCCTATTTAATTATGAATTATTTAAATATTTATGCTTATTAATTAAATTAAATTTTCTTAATTTTTTAAATTAAATTAAAGTTGTATTCTTTTAAATTGAATTAAATTATATTTTGATGAAGTATCATGCAGTCGATGGGACTCAACTTGCATTTTTAGTCTGCTGGGTAAAGTTTTTTTTTATTTTTTTCACATGTATGGGTCGGAAGGGCATGCGTGAGCCGCAATTACTGTAAATTGATATGGAATATATAGTGAATATATAGCATGTGTGTGTGTGTGTGTGTGTGTGTGCGTGTAAGTGTAACCTCATTTGCGTGGCGACAATCAAATGCAATTTGAGATTAGCGGCACAAAGGGGCCAACGTCTGGTGAAGCGTCTGGGCAGTAGAAATGGAACTGAAACGGAAAGAGGAACTGGAACTGGAACTGGAACTGGAACTGGAACTGGGTAAAGAGTCGTTGAAAGTGCTTATGGCATTAGAATTAAATGATGGTGCAGAGAAAGAGCGGAAATCGTGAGCTTGATTGAGCCAAAAAGAAAAAACTCGCTTAACTCTTTCGCCCTCCTTTTTCATTCTTTATGAATTCTTGGAGTCAAGTTTTGACCAAGCTATAAATAGAAATGAGTAGAGCTGTCTCGGAAGTTGGCTAGATTCCTTAATTTCCACTTTGGCCAATTAGAGGGCTAAAAAGCATTACGAATACGGCCAACATGACCATTTCGTAATTAACTGGGTCATAATATGACCCACCCACTCAGTTATCCCCTGCAATGCAGTTAGCTGGAAATTCGAGAGGGAAAGTCATATCCAATGCAAAACAAGAAAAATCCCCTATTAGTGCGCCACATTGGGGTGGATCGGTTGCTTGCCATGGCCGGGTTGCCATGGCCGGGCATTGTGGCCCAGTTTTGTTGTGGTCATAAAACTGTCAGTTCGACCGTTTGCCATGTCGTCTTAACGTCTTGATTTATGCACCAGAGCCCCCCAACAGTGGGAAACAAGTCAAGTAATAACGCATTGCGGTCAGTGCATAACGACTGTCTAATACTCGTTCAAGATGTACATAATATAAAGATATAAACATCTCTGCTCTAATGTTGTTAAAGTTGTATACGATAGGCCAAGAGACATCCTTAATACATAAGTCAGTCAAGTTTCAACTCTCTAACTCCATTTACATATATGGTAGAAGCCTATTAGCTTTGTATCCTAAACTTTCCACTAAACCAATATACTCTCTTCACAGTATAGCTCAGGCGCACATAAACGCATCGCGCATCGCATGCACGAAGCCCATCAGCCCAAGAGCTGCAGGCCTATGGCCTATGGCTGTGAGGAGTGCGTGTGTGTGTGTGTGTGTGTGTGTGTGTGTGTGGAGCTGTCGGCTAACTTGCAAGACATTTTAAAGGGAGAGCAAGAGACCAAAAGCCCCGCTCTCACTCGAATGCTCTATGTATTTGGCAAATTCTAGATTTATCAGGTTTACAGAACTTCACATTGACTCAGAAATTGCTCATAAATTTGTCAAGCATATTCAAAAGATTAGATAAATGCTATAAATGTTATATATACAAAATAATATATATATAGTTCTTACAGTGAATTCCTTTATATTAGCTGTTGTTATCATCATGGAAAATATATTTTATTATGATCTAACTTATGTGTAAATTGATCTAGATCTCATTTTTCACAGAGTTAAAACAAAATACATTCGACTTCCTCTCGCTCTCTCTCTCTCTCTCGTCAACTAAAAGTTAGAGTATACATATGGTCGACTATGGCAAACAGCCCATGTCATAGTGTGCAGAGGGCGTTTGCTTAAGGGCGGATAGTTTGTGGGGCGGTCTTCGTGCAATTAGCTTTTAAGTGCGGCCCACACAAAGTGTGTCAAATTTCTTTGTTGCATGGTATGGTATATGGGCAACGAGTGAAAAGTGTTGAGTGAGCTCTAGAGGGCTCCAATAATTGCATTTAACGCAGTTTTTTATTGATCCGCTCCATGAGCGTCGGCCATCTGTGCATTGATGACGCATGCGGCAAGCATTTCGTGACGAAATATTCCAACTAGAATCCAAGCTAAACAGAACACGCAATCTGTGCCATCTATTGTCCAGAACAGCAAATTATAATGTTCTCTATCTGCATCATCATCATCATCATCGTCATCATCGTCATCATCATCTGGAAAGCATCTGATTTGGTCGCCCACTCAACTCGTTTTGTGTCAAGTATTTGTTTGGCTTTGGGCCTCAAATTTATAACTAAAGCGAAATAAACTCAAGAAGTAGAAATAAAAAAAAACCCCCATCGAGTTCCATCTGCGCCACATTTCCAACTCAATCGAGTCAATTTGGCGTGGCAAAAAAATAAAAACAAATGTATCTAACGCAACGGAAGCTGTAATTCGAAGGTGCCTGACGAAAAAAATAGATATATATGTACATATAAATATATATGTATATATCGTATATATGTCTCTCTATAAACGCTTGGCTATCCAAACATTTGGCATTTGTCCAAGAATTTCTTGGACTTATCTCTAGACAGACTGTCGACCCAGAGATCTGATAAGCAATTCATATATTTTAATATCGTAAAAGATTAATAAGTATGAAATGTCTCTATATTCATATCTTGAATATCGTAAGCTGATTAACGAGATTAAACTGTCTGAAAAGCTCAAACAAAATCAATTAGAAGCAAAAATTAAGATCTCAAATTGAATATTGAATAAATAACAATATAACAATATTGTACAGCAAGATTTCTCACTTATTCAATATCGTATATGGTCAACTTTTATGGAATGACGTTGCGGCAACATTGTCACATATTTCAAAAATCATAAATGGAAACAATTATACATTGTCTTTCACGTCTACACACAAATACATTAAAATATTTAAGATGTCTACGTCACGAATACCGTAAATGGGCTACAATAGTAATGGTAATGATAATGGAAATGATATTGAGTGATTAGATATCGTAGATCTCAACAAGTATTTAATGTCTACAATGTCTTCGAAAAATATATTAATATATAAAAGATCGTAATTGGGCAAAAACAATAGTTTGAAGCTGCTTGATTCTACAGAAATCTCTTAGCATATGCAATATCGTTAATGGGCAACACAAATAATAGGAGACTGCCATATATCGTAATGAATATCGTGAATATCGTAAATGGTCAAGAAAGGTTGTCCGAAACAGCAGCACTCTACAAAAAGACCATCACACATTGAATGTCGTCAATAGGCAACAAAGGTAATGTGAAAATGCATTAAGATACAGTATGATCTATTCGAATTGAATACCGTAAATGGGCAAGTATGATAGTCTCAAGCAGCTAGCGGTTTCAGAAAGATCCATTGTATATCGTATATGGTCACCAAAGGTAGCTCGAAACTACCATAACGAATTTGCTATATGTATTGAATATCGTAAATGGGCGAGAGAAGTACAAAGAGGTATTGACGTAGTGAATATCGTAAATGGGCAACAAGCGTGAATATTCTGAAGTCTTACTTACTGTAAGTCTTACTAAAATGAATAAGTTTTTACTTAATTTCAGGGAATTTATTACTGAATTACTCATATTTATAATTTTGTTTTTGCGCAGTGCATTTACAATTGAGAAATTGTACTTTGGCTCTAAAGTAAATTATATCAATTTATTATAGTTTGCATTTGACTTGATTCGTGAGCTAGAGAGCAAGAAGAAGAACGAGAAGAAGAAGGCCAATAGGGGCCGACCTTTGTTTTTGCCAAATTGCCCGTGAACTCTTGACTGCAAATCGCAATTGAATTTTCAATAGAGTAGGTGGCAGTAGGAAGCTTCGGAATGGGCGGGGAGGGGGGTATTCATGAATCAGGGCACATGTATTCATGTTTGGTTAATTGAATCATTTGACGCTGGGGGCGCCACGTATTGTGCGATATGCAAATGTGAATAGTTTGCCAAATCGTTACTCTATTCCCCATTTCAATTCCATTTTCGTCACGACCCTCGCCGCCATTTAGTCAGATTCAAGAATAATCAGCTGACTCCATTGCCTCAGCCCCAAACTGGATCTTATGAATTGCCCGATGACAATGTTGCTGCTGCTGATGATGATGATGATGAGATGACGATCGAATTGAGACTCAGCTCTCAGCTCTTGCTCATATTTGATCACCAAAACTCGCTTTGTGCGTGTTCTGCTTTTTAAATTTGCCTAAAATGCTCTCGCTTAGATTTCGTCGAAAAAGGGTATACTGGTACCCTAGATATAGGGAATAGAGAGAGGTAAAGATCATCTGAGCAAGTTTAAAATATTTCTGAAGGTGTTCATTCTACAGTAATAGAGCTAGAGTGATCTCCGATTTGATCAATTCATCAGTTGATTACTTCTTAGCTTTATCATATGCTCTGTAGATCTATCTACCACTGGATTAGCTGATTAGCTGAGAGAGAGAGAGAGAGAGAGAGAGAGAGAGAGAGAGAGATTCATCAGATCATGTCTAAGAAGTTGTTAAAATGCATCCATTATTATCCATTATCCATATTAGCGCTACATAGATCCGGCTTAGCAATTAGATCACTTGATCTGCAAACTTGATCAGTTGATCAACTAACTATTGATCAACTGTTGATCACTTGATCACTTGATCACTAAATACTTGATAACTTAATTATCTTTATCTAGATAAGTTTATCACTCGATCACTTTATCATTTTTGCTGTAGATCACTCAGTTACTTGATCTCTATAGATCTCAACAACTAGCATAAATATTGAATACTTTCCGATTTTTTTGGCGAGCATTGAGCAGTCGTCAACATTTATGTTATTTCCAGCATTGAGGCTTAAGATTTGTTTGCATTTGCATTTGCGTTTGCTTTAGCATAAGCACCTTAGCTGAATATCTAAAAAAAGGTCGGAGCACAGTCTTCCTTTCAAATGAGTCATTCACAGTGCAAAAGCTGAATTTCAGCACAGAACTTGAATTCATGTAGAAACAATTAGCATTAGTTAGCATATAGAAATGGCTTACCTAGCAGCGTACGTTGCTATATTCCGTCCGAATTTATGTGGGTATCACTAGGCTCAAGATATTTTGAAAAATAACGGCAAGAATGTTATAGAGATTAGAGAAAGAAGTTGAAAAAACTTATTTCTATATATATATATGTATGTATCTAAAGTTATATATTTGTTGATCTTCATACTTAATTGGAAGAAAATATGGTTAAAGCTTACTATATATTCTATATGATACGAAAGCATCAAAATAAACTCTGCTCATGATCTCATGAACTCAGTTCCATAATATATACTATATGAAATACAAGTTTTCGAAGGTTTTTATTCTAGCATTCCTTAAGCGAGTAACTACTGTAACATGTTTTTTTTTTTACAACTTTTTAATTAGATATATAATAAAACAAAAGTTTCAGCGTAGAGGCTGACCTTCATAAGCTGAACTTGAAAGATAATACGAATCTTTCCCAGGCAGCGCCACAACAAAAAATAAAACAATATAAAAACACTTAAGAACTTGGCCATGGAGTGCGAGCCCGACTGGCTAATACTCGCCAAAGAATGTTAAATATCGTATATACATATATATTACATAGCTATATCTGTCCAGACTATATATCTAACTAGAAATATAGAACTAACTGAAGAGCAGCTGAATGAACTTTTGGGCAGACTAGGGCAGGTATAGAGATATATAGAGATATGTTGATATATGATATTGATATAGAATTTCCATTCTCAAATTATATCCCCTTTGAGCTGACAGCTAATAGACTCCATTCGCTCACTGAGCGAGCATTAGTTTAGTATTGTGTAAAGTCAACTAATTGCAGCATTATTTGAGTTAATTTGTTTAGAGTAATTAGAGAACGAGGCGAACGTGACATGAATTTAAATATATCTAGCCGATTGCTGGCCATAAATAAGCTCGACCCATATACTGTATATATATATATATATATATATCCGATATATATTGTATTCCGCTTGCACTGTAATCATAGTTGTTATTGAAGGCAACAGCTAATGAGTCACGTATGTGTGGGGCCAGGCGTTGAGCTCGATTGAACTCTTTTCTTTTTTTATTTTGTTGGGTGATTAACAGTTGCTGGGCCGTTGTTGTTGTTGTTGTTGTTGTAAACAAAGGCGATAAGAGTCGAGCGCCCCCTTTGTGGCACAGGAAGACGCAAGCTAGATCATTGAAGGGGCCAGCGCACATAATGTGGGTGGTCAGCTACAGTAAACACTTGCCATGGGCAAACTAGCCGACATTCGCCATCTGGCTAGCTGATTGGGCAAGTGAGTGTGGCCTCTTTTCTAGCCATTAAATATAGATATTATTTATACATATATATATATATATATATATATATAGTGAACCGGACGCACATTTATATTGCGCGTGTCTCATCTGTGCGAGTTGCACAATTATTTATTATTCTTTTTTTTTTTTTTTTGTTCTCTTGATTGTCTTCACTGTGAACTGAAATAGAAAACGGTTCATCGCGTATGCTCGCTATTTAATTTGTTTGTTTATAAACATTTTCGATAGCTTCGCCAGCATTAAATGAATGTTAATGTTCTTCATTTCGACTGGTATTTCACATTCCTGCGATGTCGTTTCAATTTAGAAAAGTCTCAAAAAAATACACTGAACTATTTTCAATGCAAGTTCAATGACAGCTAGCATATCTTTGTTAGTTATCGATAGCTATATCTATATAGCTATATAGCTATATATCATATATTTATATATATATATAGTCTTTCTAGTTCAAAAGCTGCGGTTCATTTGTACATTCTTTGTGCACGATAAGCTGAGGTTTTTATACTTTGTTCCCGAAGGGGAAAAAGTATATTGGGTTTGTGCAATGTCCGTCTTGCTGTCCGTCCGTCTGTCCGTCTGTCCGTCTGTCCGTCCGTCCGTCTGTCCGTCTGTCCGTCTGTCCGTATGAACGCAATATTTTTCGGCGCTATTAGAGCTAGAGACTTGAAATTTTAAACATATACTCATATATGTTCCCGAATTATAAAGTGTAAAAATTTTCCCGATCCGCCCACTAGGGGCGTGGCAAATCGGAAAACTCTTCCGCCCATAGTTAAGTTATCATACTAGATGATGAGCTAGAAAGTTGCAATTTGAAATGTATACTCGGGGTGACAACCCAAGTTCAAAAAGCTATGGCGGATATATCTACGCCCATTGGGGGCGTGGCAAATCGGGAAATACGTATCTTCTACACCGTTAAAGCTAGAACGCTGAAATTTTGCATGTGAGTTAATGTTATGATTCTAAGAAGATCGATCAAAAAGTTTTATGTCTACGCCCATTGGGGGCGTGGCAAATCGGACCTGAATATACAGTGATTTTTCAAATTCTGCTATATTTTGAACACTATTGACACTAGAGACTTGAAATTTTGCATGTATACTCGGGTTGACAACCCAAGACTAATAAGCTATGGTAGATATATCTACGCCCACAGGGGGCGTGGCAAACCGCAAAAGTTTATATCTCCTACAGTTTTAGAGCTAGAAGCTTGAAAATTGGATGGTTGAGTTACTAATGTTCTCCTCTATCGATCCCCCAAAAATAATTTTTCAGCCTCTTTGGGGGCGTGGCATATCGAAAAATACCCTGTAATTTTCGCATTTTTGGAATGTAAGCAACCAAATTTTGCAGGCATGTTAGCCTCGGCCCTTTCTAAGAACTGGCAAAAAATTATGCGTCTACGCCGCCTGGGGGCGTGGCAAATCGGCAAAGAAGTTTGTTGTGGCCAACTGCATAATTCATGCATACAATAGCTTAGTAGCAATTGCTAAGATGGCAAAAAGCATTTTAACATAAATATAATAATATTAATGAATTTAAAAAATAAAATTCATAAGTTTTTGATTAATAAATAAAAAGTTTCCAGCGGGATTCGAACCTGGGTCTTTTGAAAACAACATGTAATCGTTAGCTAAACCTAAATAAATTCACAGCTGATCAGCTGACCAGCTGATCAGCAGTTTGTGACGACACAAAACAATACAATCGCAATTCTTGCAATATGTATACACTTTTGGATGTGTATACACGTACACATGCATACATACATATATGCATGCATAGAAAAACTGCCTGCCACACAGCATCGCAAATCGGAAAGCATAAAGCAGTTTTAGTTTTTACTTAAATGCACAATTCATATGCGTATGTTTATAAATGATTATCAATTGGCAGCAAACATTTTATAATAAATATACAAATATTAAAAAAATAAAAAATAAATAATTTTTGAAAAAAAGTTTTCTGCGGGATTCGAACCCACGCACCTAAGTATAGCTTGCAGCATAGCGCTTACCACCAGCGCCACTGCCCTGACTTGGGTTTCGTTAACTAAAACCAAATAAGGCATTGCTAGAGCGCCTTTTGACAAAACTTAAGTAACGATCGAAAAATTCTCAATTCAGTCACAATTCTTAGAATATTCTGGCATCCAAACTTTTGTATGTATACATAGAAAATTGTGTGTATACTCGTATAGTGTGTACATGTGTAAATCTGTATGCATGTGTAGGGAAAACGTTTGTTGCTTGCCATGTACGTTTGCTAATTGCCGAAATATTTCGTTAATTAAATGTTTATTAAAAAAATAAGATGCACCTATGGGAACAAAGTATATCGCTGTTAGTTGCGCCTAACTGCAACGTTCTTACTTGTTTTTATTGATTTGCTTTTCATGAATCATGTATCATTGTTTCTTTAAGTTATTTTGAGTTTTTCATAATTTGCTGCCTTGAGCTTTGTTTCCTTCGTATAACTCTAATATAACTAATGGTAATACTTCAAACTTTACTTTTTCTAGTTATCGATAACATTGTGCTAACTTTTACCCATTTCTATCACTGATCTATCATTCCAGCTCACATCTCTTCTCGATCTGCTTAATCTTTCATTAACCAAGTCCAAGTTCTCACTTATTCGAACCTATTTGCCTTTTGCTCTAGGCTAGCAACAGGAAACCGCAACAAATAGGCGTCGCGATCTCACTCTCTCTCTCTCTCGCTCTCTCTGTGTGTGGGTTTTCTTCTCTCTTCTTTAGGCTAGTTGTGTGGGTCTTGTGGTTTTTTCGGTTTTAGTTTAGATTTTCGCAGTGACTTTGGCAAAAAGCGCCCACTCGACCAGCCCGCAGCGAATTGTTGCTTGCATGAGAGCCGCTGCTGCCGCTGCTCTGCCGCTGCTGCCGCTGCTGCTGCTGCTGCTGCTGCTGCTGTGTGGGCTAAACGCGTGGCAATGACTAGCGAACGTTGACCCAAACCCACATACCCTGCAAATGGCATTTATTTAACATATTATTCTAGAAAAAGTTTAGTTGAAGATATCATTATCATATACTTACTATTACTCTGGTTCATTATTATTAGTGCCTCAATATATTTATATAAAATTGATATTTCTTTGCATTATCTCAAACATATATTTATTAGCTGATAATAAATATGACAGTGACTATGATAATTCATTCATAAAAATGCCATTGACTATTATCAGCTTCAATATTTAAATTATTATATATGCACTATTTTTGTTAACATTATCATTATCATGATCATTGTCATTAATATAATTTAAATATTTTTTGAAAATTTTGAAAATTTTTAACTCCCATCATTATTAGCATTAGGCAATCATTTATCAGCTCATTCTTCACATTTTCATTACTGTCATCATTATCATTATCATTATCATTATTATTATTTGTATGGCATCAAGACTGCAAATTAATATTAGTTTTACATCACTTATAGCCCCGATTCAAATGCCTTTTAGCTATTCACAACTTATTTATAACTTTATCGAGCGATATTATTATATATATAAATATTGTACTACTTCTGTATATATTCATAGATGTATTATAAATATAACTTATATATATTGAAGCGAACCAATTATATTTGACTTACTTACTTGGTAACAGTGTCGCTTAGGCCCTTTCGTATACCCTATCCTATGCATGCTGCTGGGCCCCGCATAACTTTTGCTGGTTATAACGGAAATGCAGCTCTCTCGCTCACTCCCTCATGGCAAGCCCCGCTCCAAATATGAAATGTAATGGGTCGCCGGTTAGGAGGGCAACACACACGTGACTCCAGCAAGCGCCAATGCGCTCACCCATAACTCCTTATTCCCCCCCCCCCCCCCCTCTCTGTCTCTCTCATTGCTACCCCCATTGCTATGCCATTCCCATTCCCTTCAGTTGCCTGGCCCTAACAGAATGTTGGCGTTACGCTTCGCCAAGCAGTTGGCATTGGAATTTCAATTTCATTTGGATAGATGTCGACAACGCCTCATAAGATCGACGCACTATATGCATAGCTGATGGAATGTTTGCTTTTACCTTAACTGCTTTAGTTTTGCTCTTGTCTCCGCTGCAACATCTTCTTCTTCTACTTCGTCTTGTGTATGGATTACAAAATGCGCGAACGGAAGTTGAGAAATGCATTCACTACGCGGAGGTTGGGCCAGCGGGTTGCCTTGGCTGGGCTATGTCGAGGGCTTGGCTTGGAGTGCTTTGGTGTAGCTCGACTTGGCTTGGCTTGGCTTGGCCGAGCGAAGGCTGGGCATGGAATGCCCATTTGCAGTGTCTGTCAAACTGTGTGCACAGTATTTGTCGTCGTCGTCTTCTTCTTCTGCTGCTGCTGCTGCTTTTTAAATTGAAATTGCAGACGGCAAATTATTTCCGGCCATGAAATTCGAGTGTGCACCCTTTACACTTTAACCCCTTGACAACTGCCTCCTGCTACCTCCTGCTGCCTCCTGCTGTCGCAACAGCTGCGCCAGGGGAGATGCTCTTTAATCTAATTAAGTGGGCTGCGACAAGCTTTCATTATGTCAATGACGATGATGACGACATTGATGATGATGATGATGATGATCATAATGCATTTGCTGTCCCAGACGTACCAGAGATAATGACCAAAGGGATCTGCTGAACTTACACAAAATGAGCTAACATTTTAGTATAAATAAAAAGCCCTTAACTGAGAGAGAGAGAGAGAGAGAGAGAGAAAGAGAGAGTTACTAGCTTCTGTTCGCTTCATTGCATATCTCTGCAGAGACATATGTCTTATAAGATAGTCTGTGGAAATGCCATATGATATGTAAATGTGATATTGATATCAAGATGAAAAAACAAATATCTATATAAATATAGACAGACATATATCATCGAGTATCGCATGTCGATTCTAAAGATGGCTTTGCATGACAATTCCTTTTAGCTGAGCGACTAAATTATAGAGAAGTAGCTAACTGGATTTGTCTGCTTAGATGGACTAAGAATATATGCGAGGTCTGTTTAACAAGTTTGAAATTGAGCAGTTGAGCAAAGATGTCAATAAAAAGAAGCTAAAGAGCACATCAAAGTTAAATTCGAGTTAGGTATTTAATAAGTGATGAATGAATGGATGAAAAGTTGAATAAATAAATTATTTTAATATTCAATTAAATTCAATACATCGTTTGTATATATATAATATGGAATATTCCGCAAGAATATATATAGAAGTTGCATAAAAATAAACTAATTTACTTTGTGGAAAAACAAAACTAAAAACTAAAATTGAATATAGAGCGTGAAGAATAGAAGTTTGAATTGAAATACATGTATATAGCAAACAGAAATAAAATATATGTATTTAGATATATTTTTTTCATATGCATATATAATATCATTTATTTATATAATATAATAATATATATAAATAATAAAAATAAAAATAAAAAAATAAATTTAAAAATAAATATAAATAAAAATCTTTCAACTGCTTAAAACAAGTATAAAAATAAATATAATTGAAGAGAGTAGAAAATTTAAATATCTTTACAAAGTGAAATATAAATAAATATAGTTAAAGAGCAATCAACACAAATTTTAATTTAAATTTATTTATATAAAAAAAAATATATATATATATAAAATTAATGAATAAATAAGGAATATCTATTGCATACTCTTCATATGCTTCTGCTAGCTGGCAGCATCTGTGCTTCCTTGTTGGCAATTATGAATTCCGCCTGTCTTCTAAATGCTTTACTTTTCTTTTTGGTTCATTCGCCTTTGGCTTTTACGTTGACTTTGGCGTTGTGCGCAATAGACCTTCATTCCCCCCTTCTTTCCCCGTCCCGCCCCGCCGCGACCCGTGCCGTGCCGCTCTCATTCCGTAACTTTTTGCTGCAGGCAACTTTTGTTTACCTTATGCAAATTTCTGTTGGCACGCATCGTGCGCCCGGACAATGTCCCCCAATGCCCCTGGCCACAACAATCCAACCCCATTTGTGTTGCGGCCCGGCTAACGGGTTCAAAAAACTTTTGGTGACATTTGGCCGGACGGACGAACGGACGGGCAGCCGACGGGCTGGCTTCGACTTTAATTGCTGGCAAAGCGTTTTGGGGTTGCCCAAGCGTTGCGCCCTCCAACGCCAGCCCGCCGGGGTTGTTGCTGTGTCTTGGGCTCACTTATGCACTTGGCGTAACAAAATTCTTATTGATTTTCTTGGCTTCTGTTTTTGGGTTCACTTTTTGTTGTTGTCCCTTGCCTTTCAGTTTGTTTGCTTGTTTTTTGGCAAGAAGCAAGTCACTGGGTCGACTGCCTGGCCACCTGGATGATGGTGGTTGCACTCTGCCGAGGGCTCGGGGAGGGCACGGAATTTATGACACCAATTATTATATGAATTCCAAATTTGTTTGGCGCGTTGCCAACGCCAGGCAGACAGACAGAAAGACAGACGGACGGAGACAAAGAATCGGATATGGAAATGTGAAATACAAATGCGAGCATATACAAATACTTCCGTCTAAAAATATATATGTATATATACGCTTACTTATAGAAAACTTTCCCACTTTCGCGTACTTTTCAGGCAACACGCTGGGCTCTCTCAAGGCCGTGCCGAAAACCCAACAACAACAGCAACAACAGCAATCGAATAAGAATAACAAGAGCTATCGCTAGGCGCATCGGGAAATATGTCAGGTCGTAGAAGTCAGACACAGATGGCGCCGCCGCCGCCGCCGCCAAAGCCTAGCAAATCGCAGCCGAACGGCAATGGGACGCTACCAAATGGCAACAGCAACAGCAACAGCAACAGCAACAACAATGGCGATTACAACAACAGTTACAATAGCAATAAAATTGTCGCAACGGAAGGCAATTGGAGCCAACGTCAGAGCCACGAGCAAGCAAATCAAATCGGCGCTCAGAACAGCAACGCTGTCCGCCGTAGTCAGACGCCGCCGCGCACAGAGCAGGTCGTGATGACGCCACGTGGCAAGACTGCCAACAGTACCGTTATATTGATCGAACGCAAGCTCGTGGATGAGATCAACGATCGCGTCCATGTCGCCGGCGGCGATCACACTGGCATCATCATCAACAAGGACACGGTGGCCGGCCAAAAGAGCGCCAGCAAAGCGGCCGCCCTCTCCCTCGAGTTTCGTGTCTTTCTGGTCAGCGCCAATACGGGCAAGCATTCGCAGGAGTCGCGCACGTTGCGCTTCTGGTTCCGCGACTGGCTGACCAATGACGAGAAGCAGGCGCACATTGCCCAGGACTTCTTCAAGGAGCTAGTCAGCCCGCAGGACTTTCCCAGAGGTGAGCCACACACAGATCTAGATTCCTAGATACTATATAATATACAAATATATATATGTATATATTTGTATAACAAAATATATATAAATATATAAATAATTATTTTAAATTTACATTGAATTCATTAAATGTATATAGTGCAGTTATTATTGTATTTAATAATAGCAAATCGTATTAAAATAAAATATTTTCATAGGATTATTAATTATTAATAATTACAATAAAAATAACTACTATATAACATTTATATTCTTAATATAAATTTAAATATATTTTTAAAATAATTTAAAAATTAAAATTTATTCATTATTAACTTTACTATAAACATTTCCACATTTAAATGTAAATTTAAAATTATTATTTATATTTATTTATGTATATAAATATATTTTTATAAAATTTACTTATTTTTATCAACAATTTTGTCTCATTTATGCATAAATAATAATTTGATATAAATGTATTCTTATAACATTTTTTATTTTAAATTTTTTCTTTTTCAAATTACTTTTTTTTATTATGCGTATATAAATAAATATTTGTAAATTTTTATTGTATATTGTTGCATGTTTCTATATCTATTGCAGATTATGTTGGCTTCATCAAGAAGATCATGAAGCTGCTGCAGCATGGCTACACCGAGATACAATCCATTGAGATTGAGCTGCGCATATTGGAGGAGACGTCAGCGCCGCCTTCACGTCCGCGTAAGTTGAGCCAGCTGCCTCCTGTCCCTGTCCCCACCATCTCTCTCCCTCTCTCTGTCTCTCTCTTTTAGTTTTTTTTTCGATTTTTGGTTCAATTACTATCTCTTTTATGGGTTCTTTTGTATCTTTCTCTCTCTCTCTCTCTCTATCTATATCTCTATATATTTATCTATCTCTCTCTCTCTTTTGTTATCTCTGATATCTGGTGTCTGTAAATGAATGTATATATGTATATACATATATATTCAACTGGTTATAATATATGTGGCCCACAGCGCGCGATGGCTACATCATCTATTGCTATGGAGACTGCAATCGCAAGTTCGAGGAGGCATTGCTCGCCCAGAAGAAAACAGGTGATGGCGACAATCTGATGAAGGCCATTTGGCTGGACATGTACACCGAGCAGCTGAGCGCGCGTCGCAAATGAGGCGCCGCTGCTGATGCTGCTGACGCAGCCTCTGTGCCTCCGCCTCCGCCTCTGCCGCCGCTTTCAATGCCAACTAATCCTCGCCAGCCACCAGAAACCAATTACCAATTACTAAACCAAAAAAAACAACAACAAAACAAATGTCTTTTGTACATCATAATTTCTAGTCTCTTGTTGCTCTTTGTTTTGTTGTTCTGTTACTTGTTCTTGTTCTTGTTGCTCTGTTTTCCCGTTCGTTCGTTCGCTCGTTTTACTAATGCACGCACACATCAATCTATTCAATGAGAAATTAAAAAAAAAAAGAAAATCGAAAAATAAAATGAAACGCACTGAGTTTTAGTACAAAAACAAAACACACTAAATACAAATTTATAAATAAATGCGTCTAGTTCCTGAAACTGTACGAAACTGTCTCTCAAACTGTGTTTGCAAGCAAAGCTTTCAGTTCCTTCACAGTCGTTCTCAAACTGCTGTGCGTATGCACGTTGCCTTGGCGCAGTATTGCCACTTGCCAATGAACATCAAACTATTACTGCTGTTTGCTATTCAACTGTATAAGAATCTTCCTCAAACTGTATTTGCAAGCAACGCTTCGACTTCCCTTACAGACGTCCTAAAACTATTGCTCTTCACTGTTAAACTGCACAAGAGTGGGGCTCAAACTGTGCTTGCAAGTAACTCCGAAACTGTCCTCAAACTGTTGTGCGTCTGTACGTTGCCTTTGGCGCTGTCGCTAACCAATTACCCTTTAACTGTTGTTTACTATTAAAATACATAAAAATTTTAGCATTAGGCTTACTTGGAATATTTCTGAAATTATTGTGCATAAACTTCGTCACTTGCCAGTGGCATTTAAACTGCCACTCAATGCTATGGAGCTGCAAGCATTGCTCAAGAATTATTTGCAATGATCCCCAAACTGTTGTGCAGGCACTCTGTCGTTTGCCAGTAATACTTAAACTGTTGAGCAGTTTCAAGCAAACATATACGCTTTATTTGCAATACTCCCCAAACTGTTGTGCTTAGGTATGCCTGTGACATTATAACTGTTAAAGCTGCTGCGCTCTTTATGCCCTCTTATTCAAACTGCTGTGAATGCTGCCTCCGGCTCTCTCACTAGCCAGTGATACTCAAACCATCGCTAAGCTGCTCAAGAGTGCATTTCTTACGTTTATCTGCAATGTTCTTTAAACTGTTGTTGCGTACATTACCCTTGGCGCTAATTGTCACTTACCAATGGCACTCAAACTGTTGTCAACTGTTTTTGGGAGCATTGCCTTCAATAGTGGCTGGGCCACGCCCCCTCTCGCTCTCAGTGCTTAGGCACTCAAGTGTCCAATTTGTCTGCTGGCTGCAATTAAGTTAACGCTCCCACAGCTCGCTTTAATCGCAGCCAGCGTCGTGTGCTAACCCACTCCTAACCACGCCCACTGCCAATTGTAGGGGCTGCCTGCCTGTCTGCCCCTAACTAAAAGATAACCATTAATGCTACACAAAAGAGCCATTGAGTGGATAAAGCCTTTTAAAACTCTTCAATCTCCATTCTCTCTCTCACTTGACAGTTTCCCTGGAGGAATCACAATTTGAATCTCCACCGTTGACGCAGGAGAAGGTGCTGGAACTGATTGAGCAGGCATATCCCAATCCCGTTTCGCCTGAGGATTTGGCCAAGTAAGTCCAGCTCGCTCTCTTCGCCTCTGTTTAACCAAATGTCGTTCCTTTCAGGGACTATGGCTGGAGTGAGCAGGATGTGCTGCTGGTCATACAGTCACTGCAGGAACGTGGCCTCATCAAGTCCATGGAATACAATGCCTATACGCGCATCCATCACGAGGACAAAGAGATCAAGGTGGTCAAACAGATGCCGACGATAGCCTCCAACAAGCAGCCAACGATTGCCATCATAACGGCTCAATACTGTGAGAAGCTCGCTGTGGATGCCATGCTGGAGAACAAGGAGACGTTCGTTCGCTATACAACAGTCGGTAGGTGGCGCCACATGTCGAGTGCAAAGTGCCCGCAATGGAATGCGTTAATTCTGTTTCTCTCTCTCTCTTTCTCTCTCTCTCTCTCATATATCTTCCTCTCGTTGATCTCTTGTACTCTAACCGTAACGGTTTACCGACCATCGAATTTTGAATGCATTTTGAATATACAAAATTGTTTGCTTGCCCCTACCCCGATACCGCAAAATTATTAATCAATTAATTAATTACTTTTCGAACGCAAACCCGACATACACATATATATATATACATATACATATACGTATACCAAATATATGTATATGCGTGTGTATGTGTGTGTGTCTGTGTGCATAACAGATTCCGATCCCACTCTAACGAACTCACTCAGAAAATCCAATAAGAAACGCAGATTTGGTAAGCACCCAAACGCCTACGATTTACATAGCCATTACAAATGCAACTATATTTATGAATATATATACATATATATATATAATGTATTTATATTATATACACATATATTTATTTGTATATATGCAATATTAAACTAGGTTCGGGGTCAAGTTCACAACATGTCAATTAACCAAAGATCCATATCAACATCTGACTATAAATTTGTATAAAGCATATATAAATTGGTTTCTGTTACTGATAATGTTGTCAATATTCCAACAGTACTCAGTGTAAATAGCAATATTGTTAGGCAAATTTTAAACTATATAAATTAATCATTTATAAAAATGAGTAAAAGTAAATAAAAATTAAAAAAAAAAAATAATAATAAAAAAATTTAATAAAAAAAACTTAATCTTACATATCGAAAAAAATGAATTTTTAATTAAAAAAAAAAATAATAATAATAATAAATAGTAAGGTAAAATTAAGAAAGGCATTTAATAAATAAAAACTTTAAAAAAATTTATTAATTATGAAAAAAATTTAATAAATAAAAAAATCTTAATCTTAAATATCGGAAAAAAAAATTAATATTTAATTTTAAATAATAAAAAAAAGGAATTCAGAAATGCAATAATATAAATAAGTAAATAAAATAAATAATACAATAAAATAAAATATATAATACAATAAAAATAAATAATAAAAAATTGAAAATTAAAACAAGTATTAACAAAATAAATAACAAATCTATTTATTTGAAATGAAAAGAACAAAAATAACAATCAAATCAAAAAAAAAAAAAAAAATACGAAATTAATACAAGTTCAAAAACTTTAATTAACAAAAAAATTGTTGAATTAAAATTATAATATAATTAAAATTGAAATTGAAATTGAAATTAAATAATTCCAACTAATATCTAATATTCCATACAGACAGCTGCAGATTATGGACTGTAGCCATAAAAGTCAATTATTGTATCTACCAAATATGTTTCGCTATATAAAACCTATAAATTATGAATAATGCTTTTTTTATGAAGCCAACAACAGAAATTGTGAACTTGGCCTTGGGCTTGTTTTGTTTTGTTTTTTGTTGTTGTTGTTTGTCGTCAAAGTCGCTTGTTATTTGATTTGTTATTGTTCTTGTTGTTGTTGTTGTTAACGTTAACGGTGTTTTGGTTTTTTGGGGCCATGGACTGGTTACACATTACATTAAAGTTTAGCTCGAGTTTTGTTAATATTGTTTGTTGTATTCATTGTTGTCGTCACGCACCTGAGCCACAATCCAAATACATTCAACACCCATCCATACAGTTCATGGCATAATGGACATCACTCACTCACACTCACACACACAGTTGCTCACATGTGAATGTATTAATGTTTCCAATCAGTTTTCTATGAGCTTTAATTGTTAATCTGATGCATCCATCTGCTTCGCAGGCGAATCGAATGTATATACCTTGGGCAACATTGGAGCACATCGGATAGTTAGCACCAAGCTGCCATCGGCGGGCAGCACACGGGAGGCGATGACGGCGACAGGCAATACAACGACCAGACTGCTGGGCACATTCCAAAAGGTTGACTATGTCTTCATTGTGGGCGTGGCTGGCGGAGTGCCACACTATACGGACTACAAGAAGCACGTGCGATTGGGCGACGTTGTCATTTCGTATGTGGACAAGCAGCGAGCGCTAATCAACAGGTGAGTACCACACAAACACACACAATTCATTCCACTCCACTCAGCAGATCTAATCGACTGATTAATTTCACTTCTCACAGCAAGGAGAACCATATGTGTATGTCTACAAGACCGGCGATGATGCGAAAACATATTTCCCAGTCAACGATTCGCTGCAACAGATCGCCGAGAGTCTGCAGGCCAACATGGAGCTGAAGCGTCCGTGGGAAACGTATTTGAACGATGCTTACCAATCGCTCGCCCAGAAGACGGAGAGCGACTTTGGCCGGCCGGAGGGCAAGACGGACAAGTTGTTCATGAACATTGGCCACAACGAAGTCATCGAGGTGGCCCATCCGATTGCCGCCGATGAGATCAATGGCGTGACACGGCCGCGCCTGCATTTGGGTCCCATTGGTTCGGGCCGGGATCTGGTGCGAAATGATGAATTGCGCACAAAGTTTGCACGCAAATTTGGCCTGCTGGCCACCGATGTGGAGATGAGCAGCGTGCTGGACAGCATCATTGGCAATTGCCGGGAGAGCTTCATACTGGTTAAGGGCATCTCGGACTACAAGGACGGCATGTCCACGCGCAAATGGCAGAACTATGCCTCGCTCTCAGCCGCCGCTGTGGTCAAGTCCATCATCTGTGGCATGGATGCGCCCACAAATGTCTAAGTGCACTTTCCGGCGTTACGCTGAGTGGTCGCTGGAAAGTGCGCTCGATTCTTCGGCTAATGATTTTATCATTTCATATACATTACATTACACATACATATATGTGTGTATAGATGATATATACATATATGTATGGTTTTTTTTTTTATTATTTTATAATTTTGCTTAGATCCTCTGCAATGTATTTATCAAAACGTTTTTCATTTGTTCTCTGTGCGTTATTAACCAAAAGCGGATCCCAGATTAGTATCTGGCGGCCCCTCGAAGTAGACCAAAATGTATGCGTTCTTCTAATACCCTATCAACATGCATATATACAAGTAATATGTATTGAATGATTTCTTGTTATTTATTTGTTATGCTTTTGTACTACATACATATACATATACATATACATATACATATAATATATATATAATTTACATTTACACAATATGTATGACACAGGCACATGACGTATATACCAAAATATATATATTTATGTATATATACAAATTAAAATTAATAAATATTGCATTGAATTGCAACAGTAACTAATGCATTTGGTTAGCTCTGTTCCTGGCTCTATTTTATTCACAGAGATATGTAACATGATTCGCTTCCAAATTTTAAATTTGCCGCGCAAGAGTATGACTTGCCTATCAGGCGCTGCCACCCTATCGGCTTAGCGTTGCCATACAACATTCAAACCATTGCAAGGCATGGCGGTCATTTAAAAAATATGCCTATTGTCACAGCGCTGCCATACTGCCTATAAATATGGCAGCCTTTATTTCGACTTCGTTGCCCATAGTTGACAATTGAAATTACGATTAGCCGCCAAGGTCATAATTTTAAACAGCAAGTTTTATTATGTTGATTATTAAATGATTAACAATAGTTTGCAACAATAAAAGAAATTAACTCAATTTATATAAGTATATGTGCGTAAATGCTTTGATTATATACATATCGATAGGAAGGCCAACAGCTGATGCTAAGGATAATGCCTCGTTATTGTGGCTGCTTCAACGAACAAATTCATTGACTTAAGTATAATCAACGCTTTCCACTCTCACAGTGTAGCACTCGACCACCACATCAAACAGAATAAGTTCAGCCTGCGGTGAAGCCGGTTGTTGATAGGCTCCGGGGTTTAGTGCGTAAAAAGAATACGACACACGTGCACATGTTCTGTTCAGACAGAACGAATTGCCAACTTACCGTGGAAATTTGTGAGATAAAAACTTGCAGTTGAGAGTGAAACAACAAACGGCAAGTAGCCTAAAGCTGTACTCAATAAATACAATATTTAATCTGCGCACATTTGTTTACCAAACTTAATTAAGCTACACAGCGTGCCCAGCATGAACGTGTGTGTGTGTGTGCCTGCGTGGCTTGTGTGTCTGTGTGCGTAGTTTATTGAAAGCAGAACCGGTTAACGGATCTAATAAGACTCTACACATTGTTTTCCAATTAGAAAATGGTTAGGCAAAGTGCTTGGAATAAAGATGCTCCAAATTTCAATTGAAATATACAAACTGATAATGACTATATGCATATGTATATAATTTGAAATGAAATCAAATTAAAACATTGAAAATTTCATATCTGAACCAATTGCGGTTAACTTATCTCTCTATTGGAGCATTCACAACAAAATTCATATTTATTCACATGTGCTTCACATACATACCAACATACATGTATGTATGTCTCTGTGCATGGGAACTTGTAATTGTAATGTACGTTTCCTGCATTTTAGGTATTGCATTAATGATAAGCGCGCCATGTGGTTCAATACAAATGTACACGAGAAGCCATTCAAACTGTAAAATACCCTACAGTAGTGAGTAACACTTTACAGACCTAGTGTGACAATCATCATTAAGAAGGTTAAAGAACAAGATTGTTAGTTGATCATAAAACTGAACAATAAGCTTAGTGACTTAACTAATACTCTAGCTATTGATGATTCAATTCAAACTATATATAATTATATATGTATATATATACTCTCTATATTCTCTCCTGGTCTCACTTTTATTTATACAATTTTCATCGCTTGAATTTGCATTATTTACACATAAGTTAGAATTTTTTAGTTTTTATTAATATAAACATTCTCAGACTAGCTTCAATATCAATTGCATGTGAGACAAACAATTTAAGAACGTTTTGAATCGTGTAGCTTAGCAGCGTCAGCTCTGTCGCTGCTTGAGCATAAACAGATATTATATTGCAGACTATCATAAGTAGAGTTTCGAATTGACTTCAGCTGGAGAGATGGATGCATAAACATATGCATTTTTGATAGGGATAGGGAATATGAACCCCATTGTGACAGGCAGATATATATGTATATATACAGATATAGATAAATAGAGACAGTATCATAGTCTAAATAATAATTTCTGGTATTTGATTTGATTCAGCAGCAGCTAATCATGGCCACACCAGATTGTTATCTCGAGTTGGAGGATGGAACCGTGTTGCCGGGCTACTCTTTTGGCGCCAAGGGCACAGCCACAAGCGGCGAGGTGGTCTTCCAGACGGGCATGGTGGGCTACACGGAGGCCTTGACGGATCGCTCATATAGTGCACAGATTCTGGTATTAACCTATCCGCTGATTGGCAACTACGGCGTGCCGGATGCTGGGCAGCTGGATGAGTTTGGACTGCCGGAGCACTTTGAGTGGCTCAATGGGGCCGTTCAAGTGGCTGGCCTGGTGGTGGGCGAGATCTGTGATACGCCCTCGCATTGGCGCTCCAAGCTCACGCTCTCCCAGTGGCTGGCGGATAATCGGGTGCCCGGCATCAGCGGCATCGATACGCGCTGCCTGACCAAGAAGCTGCGCGAACAGGGCAGCATGCTGGGACGCATTGTCTACAAGGAGCCGAGCAAGCAAACGAAAGTTCCGTTCGACGACCCGAACGAACGCAACTTGGCCATGGAGTGCGCCGTTAAGCAGATGCAGTTGTACAAGTCACCGAAGGGAGCAACTGGACCACGCATTGCCATTATGGACTGCGGCCTGAAGCTGAACCAGATTCGCTGCCTGCTGCAGCGCGGCGCCTCGGTGCAGCTATTGCCGTGGAGTGCAGAGCTGAAGGCGGACGAGTACGATGCCCTCTTCCTCTCGAATGGACCCGGTGATCCGGCCAGCTGCAAGCAAATTGTCGATCAGGTGCGGCTCGTGCTGCAGGCTGGCACAAAGCCCATCTTTGGCATCTGTCTGGGTCATCAGCTGCTGGCGTCAGCCATCGGCTGCACTACCTACAAGATGAAGTACGGCAACCGTGGCCATAATCTGCCCTGTCTGCATCGGGCCAGCGGTCGCTGTCTGCTCACGTCCCAGAATCATGGCTATGCCGTCGACCTGGACAAGCTGCCTGGCGATTGGGAGGAGTTGTTTGTCAATGCTAATGACGGTACCAACGAGGGCATTGTGCATCGCACCAAGCCCTACTTTTCGGTACAGTTCCATCCGGAGCATCATGGCGGTCCCCAGGACACCGAGTTCCTATTCGACGTCTTTCTCGATGTGATACGACAGCCGGAGAAGAGCGTGCCCGAACTAATCGCGTCCAGGTTGAGCTCGACAAGACCTGAGCCGCAGCCTCGTCCGCGCAAGGTGCTCATCCTGGGCTCTGGCGGCCTTTCCATTGGTCAGGCCGGCGAATTTGACTACTCCGGCTCGCAGGCCATCAAAGCGATGCGCGAGTGCAACATCCAGACGGTGCTGATCAACCCGAACATTGCCACAGTGCAGACCTCCAAGGGTATGGCGGACAAGTGCTACTTCCTGCCCCTGACACCCGACTACGTGGAACAGGTGATCAAATCGGAGCGGCCCAACGGTGTACTGCTCACCTTCGGTGGCCAGACGGCTCTCAATTGCGGCGTTGAGCTGGAGCGTGCGGGCATCTTTGCCAAATATAATGTGCGCATTCTGGGCACACCGATTCAGTCGATCATTGAGACAGAGGATCGCAAGCTGTTCGCTCAGCGGGTCAATGAGATTGGTGAGCGGGTTGCGCCCTCCGAAGCTGTCTATACCGTGGCCGAAGCTCTCGAGGCAGCCGGCCGCCTGGGCTATCCTGTGATGGCACGCGCTGCCTTCTCATTGGGCGGCCTGGGCTCTGGATTTGCCAACAATGAGGAGGAACTGAAGACGTTGGCACAGCAGGCTCTTGCCCATTCCACTCAGCTGATCGTGGACAAGTCGCTCAAGGGCTGGAAGGAGGTGGAATACGAGGTGGTCCGCGATGCCTACGACAATTGCATCACCGTCTGCAACATGGAGAACTTCGATCCACTGGGCATACACACCGGCGAGAGCATTGTGGTGGCTCCCTCCCAAACTCTGTCCGATCGCGAATACCAGATGCTGCGCAGCACCGCTCTCAAAGTCATTCGGCACTTTGGGGTCGTCGGCGAGTGCAACATTCAGTACGCCCTGTGCCCCCACTCGGAGCAGTACTACATCATCGAGGTGAATGCTCGATTGTCGCGCAGCTCGGCGCTCGCCAGTAAGGCGACGGGCTATCCCCTGGCCTATGTGGCCGCCAAGCTGTCGCTCGGCGAGCCGCTGCCTGAGATACGCAACTCGGTGACGGGCAATACGACAGCCTGCTTTGAGCCAAGTCTCGATTATTGTGTGGTCAAGATACCGCGCTGGGATCTGGCAAAGTTTATGCGCGTGAGCAAGCACATTGGCAGCTCGATGAAGAGCGTCGGCGAGGTGATGGCCATTGGCCGTAGCTTCGAGGAGGCCATACAGAAGGCGCTGCGCATGGTCGACGGCGATGTTCAGGGCTTCGATCCGTATTTGGCGGCCGTTGACAAGGAGCAGCTGTCGGAGCCAACGGATCGTCGGCCCTTCGTGCTGGCCGCAGCCTTGCGCGCCGGCATGTCCATCGAGGAGCTGCACGAACTGACGAAAATCGATCGCTGGTTCCTGCACAAGCTGCAGCACATCATCAAGTTCTACGGCCAGCTGGAGTCCGCAGGCAGTCAGCTGACGCCGTCTATGCTGTTGAGCGCCAAGCGTCTGGGCTTTGCGGACAAGCAAATCGCCATGGCCACCAAGAGCACCGAGCTAGCGGTGCGCCAGCAGCGACACGAGCACAACATCCGACCCTTTGTCAAGCAGATCGATACAGTGGCAGGCGAGTGGCCGGCGAGCACGAACTATCTCTACAACACGTATAATGCGTCCGAGCACGATGTGCTCTTTCCCGGCGGACACACCATAGTCGTCGGCTCGGGCGTCTATCGCATCGGGTCCTCGGTGGAGTTCGATTGGTGTGCCGTTGGCTGCCTGCGCGAGCTGCGCAACCTCAAGAAGTCGACTATTATGATCAACTATAATCCGGAGACGGTGTCCACCGACTATGATATGTGCGATCGGCTGTACTTTGAGGAGATCAGCTTTGAAGTCGTCATGGATATCTATGAGATGGAGCGCTCCGATGGCATCATCCTGTCCATGGGCGGACAGTTGCCCAACAATATTGCCATGGACCTGCATCGGCAGCAGGCGAAAGTGTTGGGTACGTCGCCCGAGTCAATTGACTGTGCCGAGAATCGCTTCAAGTTCTCGCGCATGCTGGATCGCAAGGGCATCCTGCAGCCGCTGTGGAAGGAGCTGACCAATCTCCAGTCGGCCGTCGAGTTCTGTCAGGAGGTGGGCTACCCCTGTCTGGTGCGGCCCTCGTATGTGCTCTCCGGCGCAGCCATGAATGTGGCCTACTCGGATCAGGATCTGGACACGTATCTGAATGCAGCCTCCGAAGTGAGTCGTGAGCATCCGGTGGTCATATCCAAGTTCATAACCGAAGCCAAGGAAATCGATGTGGACGCCGTTGCGGCTGATGGCCAAATTTTGTGCATGGCCGTCTCGGAACATGTGGAGAACGCTGGCGTCCATTCGGGTGATGCGACGCTGGTCACGCCGCCGCAGGATCTGAACGCAGAGACCCTGGAGGCCATCAAGCGCATCACACGCGACCTGGCCAGCGTGCTGGACGTGACGGGACCCTTCAACATGCAGCTGATAGCCAAGAACAATGAGCTCAAGGTCATCGAGTGCAATGTGCGCGTCTCGCGCTCCTTCCCCTTCGTCTCCAAGACGCTCGATCATGACTTTGTGGCAACGGCGACACGCGCCATTGTCGGCATGGACGTGGAGCCCATCGATGTGCTCCACGGCGTGGGCAAGGTGGGCGTGAAGGTGCCACAGTTCAGCTTCTCCCGTCTCGCCGGCGCCGATGTGCAGCTGGGCGTCGAAATGGCCTCAACGGGCGAGGTGGCCTGCTTTGGCGACAATCGGTACGAGGCCTATCTGAAGGCCATGATGTCCACGGGCTTCCAGATACCCAAGAATGCGATTCTTTTATCCATTGGCAGCTTTAAGGTGTGTTGAATGGTTATCTGTATATGTACATGAATGGATGTATTATAAATATTCCTACTCTTACAGCATAAAATGGAGTTGCTCTCCTCTATTCGAGAACTGGCCAAAATGGGTTACAAGCTGTACGCCTCGATGGGCACCGGCGACTTCTATGCGGAGCATGGCGTTGATGTAAGTATGCTTGAAATGAAAGAAGATATAACTTAATTGCTCTATATATACATATATAATTCTAATGGTTTACATTACATTAAGTTGATACAGTCAATAACCCTATTTAGGGTTCAGCAAATTTCATACTTGGAAAATATTCGAAATATTCTTAGTGGTATTGATGTGTTCCGTGTGTTAGCATTTCATTTGAATGACTGGGAATATCGTGTGGCATGTTGACCACATCCAAAAGTTAGGGATTTTGATATGAAGCTCGATAAGAAACTCAACATTTCTCTAGAAAATACAAATAATTAAGTGCTCGCCGTACTATGATAGATTCCACTATTATTTCCGTATATTCGACGTTACTAAAACGTCGTATTCTCCACACGTTTGACATGTTTAAGAATTTTCTAGAGGTCTGCGTGAATCCCATAACAAAAAGAGAACCACGCTCAAGTTAACAGTGCTCAAAATGTTCGTTGCGATCGGCTTGCAATCGTTTGCTTTTGTTTTGTTTCGTTGAGTTGAGTGGAATGAAGCCAAAACTGTTCTGTGTATGCATTTGTATGCTTGCGAGAATTGTCTTCGCTAAATACATCAAACAGCATACGTAAGTGTGAATGTGTGACTCTTTGAGTTATTTCTGAGCTGAGACTGAGCCTCATTGTGCGAACGTCAATCTTGCCGCTCTCTCAACGATGTTCGGGAAAAGAGCGTCGTTACACGAATAGTTCAACTCAAAGCGCTTAACGGAAACCCGAAGGCTTTTGCTCAGAGCGTAAGCGCGTGAGTATGATTTCGTGAGCAGGGCGTAATGGTTCAAACGGTAAACAGCTATGATTTTCACTCATTTAATTGTGATGAGAGCACACTTTATGCGCCCTAAACTCACTCAAGTTTCTTTTAGCGTACAGTGGTTCACAGTTTTTGCAACCTGCACTTAACAAAAAATTTGGCATTTATAAAAGAGATCTACAGAAATGAATATGCGAGTTATTTGATGAATTTAAAAAAAATCAACTATAAAGTAAAAAATCAGCAAAAAAAAAAAAATACAATAAAAAAGAATATATTTTTTTATTATCGCTAATCAAATATTGGTCAGAAAGAAAGAAAAAGTTATTCACAAATAATCGAAGAAAAACTCGAGCCAAGTATTGTCTTTTAATATTTACATGTATTAAGCTGTAGGAAAGAAGTGATTTACCTTACATATATGTACATAAGTAAGAGCTTAACCAGATATTGATAGATAGTTAAACAGTAGATATGGAGTGGGCCGTTATCGGGCCAGTGTCTAATCGGCCATGCCTGAAGGCCATCATCCATCGAATCGATTCTCTTGTTGACTGATTGCCTGCGGCTATTTGCTAATTGAAGGCGCTCTTCACCTTTTGTGTGTTGCGTTTGAGCAAATCACGGAACTCGCTGCGCTTCGATTCCGGCGCCAGGGTCTGCATCAGCTGCTCCGTCTTAGAGCTAAGCGTCTGCAATGCGCCCGGATCTAGTTGAAGTCGCTGGAATAGCGAACCGAGCAGCATGTTGCCTGACTCTGGCTCGGTCTCTGACTTCGACTGTGGCTGTGGCGGGGCTTCCTCTACTGTCTCTGCCTCTGCCTCTGTCTCTGCCTCTGCCACTGCCTCTGCCTCTGTTTCTGCCACTGCTACCACTAGCTCTGCCTCCACTATGATGTCGTCCTCGTGGCCAGTGGGTGGGGTCGGCTGCGGTGCCCGCCGTGCGGCTGGCGGTGTGGGCGGCTGCAGTGGTGTCAGCTCACCCGAGTGCATCTGCACCACATGCTCCACAAACTTGAGCGACTTGCGACGCATCGGGCTCGAGTTGCTGCTGACTCGGGGCGTGCTCTGATTGCTATGAATGGCCCGCTCCATGTTGCTGGCCGCCTGGCACAGTGCGTCCGTATAGTGATGGGCGTTTTGGGAGCAGCCCAGCTGCTGGTAGAGGCGGCACAGTCGCTGCGCCTGCTCCAGATAGAGCTGGGCATGCTGTGCATTGCGGAACTCTGTTGCCTTGGCCAGCATGGCCAGCATATGGTCCAGGAGCAGCTCCAGCAGATTGGTGCAGCGCAAGATTTCGATGCCATCGTTCAGCTGCGGCGCTGCTGTCGCCAGCGCAGCTGTCGAAGCATTGCTAGATGTGTGCGATGTCTGCGATGCTCGCGGCATGAGCAGCGGCAAGTCCAGCGAGATGGACTCCACGGAGCTGCGTCGCTGCTCCTGGGCCAGCTTCAGTTGCTGGGCGCGCAGCATTTGGGTCTTGCGACGCAGCTTGCCGCGCGTTCGCTCCTGATGCTGATGCAGTCCGAGCAGCCCCTGGGCATCATGGGGCTCCTGCTGTTGGTGCTGCTGCTGCTGCTGCTGCTGCTGCTGCTCCATTGGCTGCTCTCGGACAGGCAAGGGATTCCTTGAGAACTTTGCCCAGCTGCGCAGCTGCATATAGTCGTGCGTCACTAGATTCTCGAGCAACCGCTCATAGTTGAGCTTGGGATAGAAATTGTCGGCATGCTGTAAATTACGCAATGCCTGGAGTACATGCATCAGCGGCTGCTCCGCAATGCCCGCCATGATGGTGCGCAGCTCCATCAGTGCATCCTCGGAAACATGCTCGAACAGATTGCGTCGCTCGATGAAATAGTCGCTCAGTTGCTTCTTGGCCAGACAATCGGCAAAGGTGCGCACAAAGCGCACCAGTTTCTCGCCGAGGAACTCCTCGGGCCACTCGTTGCTGTGGCGTTCGCACTGCCAGAAGAGATGCGTGCGCAGCTGCTCCATGATGTGGCTCATCGCCTGGCACTTCTCGTTGACGAACGTCCGCACCAGCACCTTCATCAGCAGCAGCACCTTGAGCTGCATGCGCGTCAGCTGGCGCTCCAGGAACTGCTCCGCCTGGGGGAAGACGATGCGCCATTCCAGCTCACGGAAGGGATTGCGTGCACGCTTCGGCGTATAGCCCACGGGCACCACATGGAAGCCAAAGGATTGGATGCGCTTGCGCATCTGCGTTGTTGGCCACTGGAATCGATCGCCCGTATGCAGATTGGTTAGCTGGGGTCGAGCGCGCAGGTTGAACTCAAAGGCGCAGTCCGGCCAGCTGTGCGGCACGTGTATGGCCGGAACGAGCTCCTCGGTGGCTGTGTAGATGCTGCAGCCCCGGTAGCTGCTTGCCGCCAACTGCGCCTGACTGATGCCCAGCTCCCGGGCTAGCTGCTGGCGCAGCAGCTCACCAAAGTAGTTCATGAACTGCTGGGAGCTCAGGTAGCATTGCTGGAGGAGATCACGACGTCGCTGTTGCTCCATTCTGCATTGGCGTAGCACTTGCACCGTCTCGTAGCCGGAACGACAGCTCTGCTCTGGGTTATCCTCCTCGTCGGTGGCGCTTTCATTGCTCTCATCTTCATCCTCGTCATCGTCGCTCTGCTCCAGCCAGGCTGGCAGGCAGCTGGCAAGCCGGCGTATACAGGCCTCGGGCAGAACATTGCGCTGGAGTGGCTCACGCATCAGCTTCAGCTCATCCATGGAACGCTGAGTATTCAGGCGCGCTATATACACATGATCATAGTCGCCGTCACACCAGCTGCCTCTGGCAGAGCTCGAGCCCGTCTTTGAGCTTTTCCTTGAGCCCGAACCGGTGGCAGTTCCGGCACCTGTGCTGTAGCCAGAGCTGCCGTCTGTGTAGACGCCCTCGATGTCGTTGTCGCCCTCATCGCTGCTGGGACTACTCGGGCTGCTGCTCATACGTCGCTGCATTGGCATCGGCTCTCGCAGCTTTAGTCGCACATATCCGAGCCAACGACTCTGCTCCAGCTGCTGCACGTACTGCGACCGGCACGGCGTCGTGTTGTAGTAATCCGTCTCCAGCAACACTTTGCACAGCGCCGCTATCGAATCGTAGTTGGCATCATTTGGTCGGGCAATGTCCACATTCTCGAACACCACATAGGTCAGTGTTCTCTGCAAGGGTTGCGCCTTGACATGGGATTTCCCGTTGCCCATTTGCCTGTGTGGGCCATCGCTGTGAATAAGGAAGGAAAATCAAGGAATGAAAGGGGAACAGAGATGGAAAAAGAGGGAGAGAGAGAGATACAGTGGAAGAGAGGGGTGAGAGGGAGGGTAAATGAAAAGAAAAGAAAAAGATAGACGAAGAATAAGAGAGAGACAGAGAGAGAGAGAGAGAGAGAGAGAGAGAGAGGTAAACAGAATGTCGACGAAAGAATAAGGGAAGGGAGTGAAGTCAAATGAAGGCAGAAGCAGAATAAGAGACAGAAGGGTAGAGAGAGGAAGAGAGAGGGAGAGGCAGAGGCAGAGAGAGAGAGGAAGAGAGAAAGAGAGTAGCATATTCGTCGACTTACATGGGCTTGAAGAGCAGCCGCTTGGCCACGGCCGCATCGATGGCGCTGGCATGCAGGAGACTATGCTCGGTGAGGGTTTGGGCGCAGGCACGTTGCTTGGCCAGCAGCTGCTCATCGATGGCGGCCAGTTCGTGCTCGAAGTGGCCAAAGAACTGAATGCACAGCAGCAGCTGGTTGAGCACGAACGTGTGCAGCTGCTGCTCCAGCTGATACTGTGTCTTCTGCTCGATGATGCGCTGATGCTCCTCGCGCTGCTGCTCCAGAGTGCGGGCGTAGAGAGCGCTGACGCATTCCGTGGCGCTGCTGCCGTTGCTGCCGCCAAGCAGACGCAGCTGCGGCGCCAAATTGTGGCTGCCACGACGGCTGTCGCCGGCCTGACTGTTGCTGTTGCTATTCCTGTTCCTGTTCCAGTTCCTGCTGCCATTGCTGCCACGCAGACTGCGCCGCAAACTGTTGTCATTCGCCTTTGCCTTGGATTTCGTTTTTGATTGATGTCGACGCTTGCGCGCATTGCGCTTCTGCAGCTTGGCCAGCTGCTTTTGGCGTTTCTCCTCCTGACGACGGCGCTGCTGCAGTCGTGGCGGCGCCTCAGCCGCCTGCAGCTGCTGCAATGGATTGGGAAGCGTTTCGCTGTCCCGGCTCTTGGACCAGTTGCAGCCCATCAATTGTGTCTTATTCAGTAGAGCGAGACAGAGAGAGACAGAGAGAGAAGGAGAGAGTGTTCTTTAGCGCTTCGATTGCAATTGTCACCTCTTCCTAACTGATATCGATCTAAACTGATCAAATTCCATTTTTCTACCAATGCCAGTGTCGTCGTCGTTGTTCTAGCTGTTGGTTGCCCAGATAAGATCGCCAGCGACGCCATCAAGACCAATAACAACAATCAAACAATTTGCAATCAGCTCTCCACAATTGTTCAATACTCGTTCATTAGCTTAAGTGAGCGAACAGACAAATTTATAATTATCTTTGCTTTTCCTCTTAAGTGTCTTCTCACTTTTTTCTTCCATCTGCTGTAGAACCTTTTCTTTTATATCTTAGTAGTATTTCTGATATCATCTCGTTTCTATAGCATCTCTCTCTTGGATATTAGTTCTTCTCTCTTGTCTCTTTCTTTGCTCTTTTTGCATCCCACATTTGGCTTCTCTTTTCTCACCTTTGTCATTTTGCTTCTCTTATATCGCTTCTCTCTTCTCTTATATTTATATTTTTTCTCTCTTCTATTTTCTTCTTTGGAACTTTTCGCTTCTCGCCTCTATCTTCTCTCATCTCACATCGCTTTTTTCGCTGTTCTCCATCTTATTTGCAATTGATGTAAAACTGCAACGCATATGTTCTCTTCAATGCACTAAACCAATATGCTCGTTTTCCACATCGTCTAAACGGGCATTACAACAACAACCAATCGGCAACAAGTGCTGTTTCTTCCTACGCTTCCGGCCAGTCAAGTGGAGGCATTGTTATCGCACTTTCTGTCACTTAAACACGGCAATGCCAATAAAAAACGCATGAAGACGACACGAACAGTGGTGCAAAAACAAGATAAATGTGCAAGAAAATATATTAATAAAAAAAGATATAAATTAATAAAAAAAAGAACAAGACAAATGTTAAAATAAAAAAAAATTGTATTAATAAAAAGCAAATTTATTCAAAAAATTTTTGAAAATATATTACTAAAGGATTAATCACAGTAATTAAAAATAATAAAATATATATTAATAACAAATAAAATATATAAATACAAAATAAATATGTAACTGTAACTTTACAGCATTTATAATTTTAAACTGGTTTCCTTTGCGTAAATTATCTGAGTTCTAGAGATCTGGGCTAGCTCTTAAGCGAACTACTTTTCCATATTAGATCTGACAGACACAATCAACAGAATTTGTAAATCTTAACTTAATATATTTGCATCTAGTTCAAAAGTGAATTATTTTAATACACAAAAGCAAAAAGTCGTAAATCCCCATATTTAAATCGCCTTGATATTAAATCAATATTGTTCAAATAAATAATTTGAATATGGTTTTTTTTTTTTAATTTTTTCCTAGACTAATGGACTATATAATAATGCGATAAATGCATCTAATCCAGTAAGATACATTAGAATACACACAAATTAAGATAAGACGTCAATTAAGAGATCTAAAGCTGAGATCTTACTTTACAATCTGGTTTCGTAATTGCCTTGGGAAATTTGATCAAAATGTTTGAAGCAATTACGATTGCGCTCTTTCGATAATTGTTATCGATAAATGTGATTTAAATATTCTGCATATATCATATATCTTATAGATATTAATGAATCGATCATTAGTAGTATTTAAGTATTTGAGTCTCTCTATCAACTTGGCTCCACTGTGCAGATGTAATTTACAATGTTTTTGCTGTTATTGCCGTGTTTCGCATTGTCCAAATACAAGTGCACTATTGTGTAGTTCCATAAAAATCCAATATCTTTATATGCCCTGAGCTAACATTGGCTAGCGAATGGCGTCAATGGCGTCGCATGATGTGGCCTTGAGCCATAAGCTATGAGCCATGTATATAGCTTGTCCTAAATCACGAATTTCTTCTTTTCTCTATTGCAGGTGGAGTCTGTACAGTGGACATTCGATAAGACAACACCAGATGACATTAACGGCGAGCTGCGACATTTGGCCGAGTTCTTGGCCACCAAGCAATTCGATCTGGTTATCAATTTGCCAATGCGTGGTGGTGGCATACGCAGGTAAGCCCCATAGCAAGAGCTTTACTCTATAATCGGGTTAGGGTAGAAGAGTAGAAGATTAGTTCACGGTATATCTAGCTACATATATATTATGTGGACATATATGCATAACTAGGCTCATGTTATACCTAAATACATTCTTTCATTCGACTTACATTATTACAATAATCTATCGCCTTTCTATGCGATTTTCATGATGTCAAATCGGAGCTCATTAATCTGATCTTTATTTTAATTTTAGAGTCTCATCATTCATGACCCATGGCTATCGGACACGTCGCCTAGCCGTTGACTATTCCATACCACTGGTAACGGACGTCAAGTGCACAAAGCTGCTGGTGGAATCGATGCGTGTGACGGGTCGTAATCCGCTCATGAAGACGCACACCGATTGCATGACATCGCGTCGCATCGTTAAGCTACCTGGCTTCATAGATGTGCATGTGCATCTGCGCGAACCGGGCGCCACGCACAAAGAGGACTTTGCCAGCGGCACGGCGGCCGCTTTGGCTGGCGGCGTGACCATGGTCTGTGCCATGCCCAATACGAATCCCTCGATTGTGGATCGAGAGACATTCAATCAGTTCCGGGAGCTGGCACGCGCCGGCGCTCGCTGTGACTATGCGCTATATGTGGGCGCCTCCGATAGCAATTGGGAGCATGTCTCGGAGCTGGCCACTCAGGCCTGCGGCCTGAAGATGTATCTGAATGACACGTTCGGCACATTGAGGCTCAGTGATATGGCTTCCTGGCAGCGGCATCTGATGCGCTGGCCCAAGCGGGCGCCCATCGTCTGCCATGCGGAGCGTCAGAGCATGGCGGCTGTTATTTTGTTGGCCCATCTGCTGGAGCGGGCGGTGCACATTTGCCATGTGGCTCGGAAGGAGGAGATTCAGCTGATACGCGCCGCCAAGGAGAAGGGTCTGCGTGTCACCTGTGAGGTGTGTCCGCATCATTTGTTCCTCAGCACACGCGATGTGGAGCGCTTGGGCGTTGGCATGTCCGAGGTGCGACCCCTGCTCTGCTCGCCCGAGGATCAGGAAGCGCTGTGGGAGCACATGGAATACATCGATGTGTTTGCCACAGACCATGCGCCGCACACGCTGGCCGAAAAGAAGTCGGAACGACCGCCGCCCGGTTTCCCCGGCCTGGAGACCATATTGCCCATGCTGTTGCAGGCCGTGCACGAGGGTCGGCTCACACTGGAGGACATCAAGCGTAAATTCCATCGCAATCCGCGCAACATATTCAATCTGCCCGAGCAACCGCAGACCTATGTGGAGATCGATCTGGACGAGGAGTGGACCATCAACAATGCCGAGCTGAAGACAAAGGCGCAGTGGACACCATTCAATGGCGTCAAGGTCACGGGTCGTGTGCATCGCGTCGTGCTGCGCGGCGAGGTGGCCTACATTGATGGACAGGTGCTCGTCCAGCCCGGCTTTGGACAGAATGTGCGCGCCAAGCTACCGCTGCCGCAAAAGTCGGAAATGGAGGGCAGCGAACTGCCCAGCGATATGGATGCCAACGACACCTTCGCTCGCCTCCTGACCGAAGGTACCAGCACCGCTGCTACCCCACGTGCCTCGACCGTGCATTTCGTCGATGAGGCCAACACGAGCACATCGTTAGCGGCGGGCAGTTTCCTGCGTCCGGTGTCGCCATCGCCACGTCTGCGCCTCGACTCCTCCAGCAATGCGACACTGAAGGAGTATCTGCAGAAGAACTCGTTGCTGTCCGAGCCGAAGCCTGTCGCGCACTGTCTGGTGGGCAAGCATGTGCTCTCCGTGGACACCTTCGATAAGGAGCGGCTCAACGACCTTTTCAATTTGGCGCAGCTGCTCAAGTCGCGCGTGATCAAGGATCGACCCGTCGACGATTTGCTACGCGGTAAGATCATGGCCAGCATCTTCTACGAGGTGAGCACGCGCACCCAGTGCAGCTTCAGTGCGGCCATGCAGCGGCTGGGCGGCCATGTCATCAACATGGATCAAGTCACCTCTTCGGTGAAGAAGGGCGAGACACTGGAGGACAGCATCAAGGTGATGGCCAGCTATGCCGATGTCCTGGTCCTGCGGCATCCCGAACCAGGCGCCGTTGCGGTAAGCGAGTAACAAATATACATAGATGAATGGTAAGCTAATCATAGATCGTTCTTGGTTATCACACAGCGTGCTGCATCGTTTTCAAGAAAGCCATTGATCAATGCCGGCGACGGAGTCGGAGAGCATCCTACGCAAGCGCTGTTGGACGTCTTCACCATCCGTGAGGAGATCGGCACAGTCAACGGCCTAACCATCACCATGGTCGGCGATCTAAAGAACGGACGCACCGTCCACTCGCTGGCTCGTCTGCTAACCCTCTACAATGTCACGCTGCAGTATGTCGCTCCGTACGGCCTGGGCATGCCCGAGAGCATTACGCGGTACCTGCATCAGCGTGGCGTCAACCAGGTGACATTTGACACTATTGAACAGGCGCTACCCACCACTGATGTGCTCTACATGACACGCATACAGCGTGAACGCTTCCAGAGCGAGGAGGAATATCAACGAGTAAGTGAAGCAAAATTGGATGCAATTGACAAAGGGAAAACTCACAAATATTCTATTCACATTACAGTACTGTGGCCACTTCATTGTGACGCCCAAGCTGATGACGGGGGCTAACAAGCGGACAATCGTGCTGCATCCGTTGCCGCGTGTCGAGGAGATCAGCCGTGACTTTGACTCGGATCCACGTGCAGCCTACTTCCGGCAAGCGGAGTACGGCATGTACATTCGCATGGCGCTGCTGGCCATGGTTGTTGGCTGTCGCAGCACGGCGCTTTGAATGCATTTAACATATTTTTACAATTTTTGTATTTTTTTTTGTATGTATGGGTTTTCATACATAAACACAATTTTGTGCTACATTTTGCGTTTCTTTTTCTTCTTTTAATGATAACGGACTAAATGGCTACATTATCGGTTGTTGTATTGGCTAGCGGCCGATAGTTTAGCTATCGATAACAATTTCATGGCATTGCCCAACACACGCACAAAAATGTGCGGCGAAGACGCAATGAATTCAAATTATAAAAATTATGAAAAAAAAAAAAGTATTGTATTCTATAATATAATTCGCTTAATATTCTATTTGGCTGTGGCGGCTTCTTTGGAGCTACCACGGCATCTCAGTCTCTTGTGTTCACAAACATCACGTGCTTTCTGAGCGCTATTAGTTCGGCTAATAGCGCTGAACCACAATCGCTGTGGGCCATTGATTCTCCTTATCCTGGGCCCTGTTCTTATCCTTAGCATCGACGTTAAGGGTCAGTGTGCTCTCTGCAAAGGCAGCATTCAGATTGCCGGCCAGCTGCTGCTGTGACTTCTCCACACTGGTCATGGCCACGGTCAATGTTTTGCCCTGATCTTGCTGCGCCATGGCCTTCCTTTTGTGGCAACAGCTAAAAGACATTTCAGCTAACTGAATCTTCATATGGCCAACAAATTTTGTGGAATTAATCACTTACGTTTTACGCTTGCGACATGCCACCATCGAAACGAGCACGGCCAATATAATAATCGCTGCTAATAGGCCCGACAAACCTGCCACCATGGTCATCATGCCGTGCGGTTCCCCATCAGAGGTCACCTTAGTAACTGTAACAGCGAGAGAGAGAGAGAGAGAGAGGGAGAGAGAGCGGGAGAGTGAGATTAGTGATCTAGTTTCAAGCAAATGCCTGGCTGTCTGGCAGTTTTTGGCTTGAATCATGCTGCACATGCGACTCTCAGTGCCGGCTCTCAGGGTCAAGTCGCTGTCGAACTTCAACTTGTTTATAATCGGTGATTGGCTACGAGCATTAGAGCTTGGTGCTGCCTGTCTGGCCATGGCCAACGCCCACATTAACGCATTTCCGCCATGGGACAGATCACTTTCTAAGCCGGAAGCTTAGCCGTGCCTGGGGGATACTTACTTGAATCTTCGACAACGAAACGCTTGCTGTTGGGCAACGCCGAGGCCTGCACATAGCTATCTGGCTCCATACCGAAATATTAGCTGTGGCGAACTGCTGGAAAGCAAAAAAATAAAATAAAAAATAATCATAAATAAGAGACCCTGGGATTATTAGCTGCATTAAAAAACAACAACAAAAACCAATATTATGTATTTGGCTATCTCTTGTGCATTGAATATTAACCCAGTTGCAGCAACCGCTAGCCACGGTCACGCTCGACTCCATCCAACTGTTGGCCAATCTCGCGGATAGACTGCTCGCTCACTAGCCCGTTCGCTCGTTCGGCCGCCTACTCCAAGCTGAGCTGTGCCACGCCCCGCCCGTAGCTTGTGCTAATTAATCGAATCTACCCAATGTGTTCATCTGGCCTTATCAGCACATGCGACAGCAACAACAACAACAACAATAAAAACATTGACAAGATTTTCGGTTTCGGTTTCGTTTTTCAATTTTATTGGCGCTGCCGTTGCTGTTGCTGCTGTTGTCGCTGTCCGTGATTTAGATGACATTAATTAATTAGATTTAATTGTTGAGTGCTTGTTCTCAAACAATTAAAACGAAACGAAAATAAAACGAATCTGAGAAAGTTTCGCACTAGCATATACAGGCCCCAAATGCCCCAGAGTTGTGTTAAGCAAAGCCAATTAGTCAGATCCAGAGCTAAGAGCTTATGGAAACGCTGCATTTGAATTCGTTTTGATGGAAACATGTTTTTTTTTTTTGGTTTTGTTTTTGTTTTTGCTTTCGTGCTTGCTGAATGTTTTGCCCGTACTTCCGTTATCAATGGGAGAAGTTTTTGGAGTGCGTAGAGAGGAATGTGTTTTTTTTTTTTATTGAATAGCAATAATTAAACTGCAATTGATTTATGGCTAATTAAAACGATCTCGTGAGCATGTTTAAGTACGGCGAATTACTCAATCAAAGCGAGACAAGCTGCAATCAAATGTAATTTGCATAGAAATGGCCAACTTATGTTAATGCCCCATGCAATCTATCTACATACATACCTAGATTCATTGTACCTCTTTATGTGTATTTTTGTTTGTATTTTATTTATTTCAAATAACTTGACTTGACTTATTTAACACGTGAGTGATACGATTTGGCAATTAAATGGTCAGCAACCAGTTTTTGGTCTGCAGCCACGTGCCGCCGTTTGAAGACCAACTCGAAATAGATAAGTGAATAAATATTCTGCGTGAAAATCGAAATTCCTCTCAAATAAATACATATATACATAAACAAACACACACACACACGCACACATACAGTTAGCAAGTCAATGTACGTTGTACAGCGAAGTGTGTGCATGTAAATGTATACGAGAATGGCTACAAGAGTTGCCATAAATACATACATATACATATATATAATCATTTAATTTTATACACTTTTCTTCTTCTTTCTTATTTTATTATTCTCATATATTACGCACAACTAGATGCTTGTGGAATTTCTAAAATTTGCAACAGAAATTGATACGGGAAGAGGAACTTTTAAAAGAACCTGCACAGAATGTTAACTGTTTATAGCTTTGTTCATCTGTGTTCGTTATTTCTGTTTAATTAAATTTTTTTTTTTGTATTTTGTATTTTGTATTATGGCAAGTGCTTGATTCGCATTTAAATAAAATAACTATCGAAATGGATAAATGCGCTCAACTAGGGCATAGTTATACATATTGATTGTTAATGGATTAGCATTGCGACGTAAATCCCAACTAAATGCAGATTTCCAATTGGAAATGCGAATTGGAATGCTGGCAATGGGAAATGAAGTGAGCTTCAATGGTATGGGATTGCATGACAACGGGACGAATTACGATTCTGGAGAAATGCGAGTTCGAGTTGAATAGCAATAAAAATTGACATTTTATTTAATTCTTTTGTGAATTGTGAGTGCTTTTATTTTGCATTCATTCTCTCTTTATAGTTCGATTTATTTAATCAGCTGTTTATTTGCAGCAATTTGCAAGTTAATTGCACAAATTAATAGTTATAAATAACAGAACGGGATTGGGAGTGGAAGTGGAAGCGCACAGTCACATGCCCCACATATACATATATACAGTGATATATGAATTTATATATATACTATCATAACTATGCTAAAATTAGTAAATTGGCAATTGCAAAGCGCGCTGACTTAAACAAATGATAGCTAATCAAATAAGAAGATGACAACCAAAACAAATCATAGGAAATTTATATATGTAGTGAATGAAGCATGCCAATAAATATATATGCATTAGTAAATATATATATTTTGTTGTGTATACACATAGTATACATATGTCCAATCTTTGGCATTATAAAAGCTGCTAATTTCCTTTAAAGTTTGACAAGGTTTCTTGATTCAAGACGCACGACTATCAAAATGAAATATACAAAAAAGAGAATTTCTTCTCAATGTGATGAATTCCTAATCAGAATTTGCTATTGCTTTATACTTCCTCCATACGATCTGTCTGTCTATCTGACTTGGCAAAAAAAGAATCTATGTATATATACATAGACATGTATGTGTATATATTCAGCTTGGGCTACTCAACTACTTTCTACATAATTGCGAACCGCACTTGAAAGAAGTACGAGGTGTGTCTATAGAATTCTTGAGATAACACTGGCATTTTGTTCAATTGTTGAAATTTCAAATAATACTCAAAATTCATGTATGAACTGCAAAACACTGAAGTCCTTTGTAATTTCTCACTGAGCGTTTGCTTACATTTTTTTAAAAGGATCTGTTTCCTTTTTTGGTTCGTTGAATTTGGTTTGATATTTTTGTATAATTTTTGGGATCTTTCAATGAATGAAAACTGTGAACTGACGTCGACGACACTCAGCGTACGACTAATGCGGGCTACGTAAAGCCCAAACGTAACTTTCGATTGCGCCAAAAGCAAGCGACGGCGACGCCGACGTCAACGTCGAAGCCAACGTCGGCGTCGACTTGTACGTAGACGTTGCAAGCAAACAAACGTCTGAATGGAATGGAATTGGGAATTGAAATTGGAATTATATTCGGAATTGCATTCGGATTTGTATTCGGATTTGTATTCGGAACTGAAGGCACTTGTTGGACGATTGCGGCGAATGCGAACTTAAACTTGACTCTCCAAACGATTTTGTTTAATGAGCTTAAATCGAATTAAACGCAATGAAATTGGAGCTGACGTTGCGACATGTGCGCCAGCGAGCATATGAAAGCGATGCGACAATTCAATGTCAAGCGACAGGGAGAGCAGCAACTGGGCTAGGGGCAGGGGAGAAGTCTGCTCCACAGTCATTTATGTTCCAGCCAAGCGATCAGAGATGGCGCGAAAACATTACTCATGCGACATGGAGCACGGATGGGATGACGTCGAGTGTAACAAGAGTTTTCGATTTCCAGCCAACTGATAAGAGCAACAAGTGTTTTGTACGTGAACATGAATTGCTTGTTACCTGCTTGTTGCCCAGTTATTCCTGCATCGAATCAATATTCAATTATTCATACCTGGGCAAACACCTGTTCCGGGTTCTTGGCTAATTAGCGAATTTCCCATGCAACTACTTGGCCAACTTAACCAACTTGGCTAGCTGCTATTGTAATGCCAATTTGGAAGAGATTAAACGAAATAACAAAGCGAAAAACAACAGCGCGAACTGAGAATTTGTTCAACTTTTTATTTAGAATTTAATATTTCAAATAATTTGTTGCTAACAAAATGAAATCTACTTATTGATTGATGATGGCCGACAGTAATTTTGACAGATCTATGTAAGCAATTGGGCAGAAGTAGGCGTGGCCTATGCCATAGAATATATCTGCTCTTAAACAGATTCGACAGCCTAGCTATCTTAGCCTTGCATTCCTCCATGTCCTGCATATCTGTTCATACGTCCGTTCGACCGTTTATACCTATGTCTGTCTGTCATTCCATTTGTCCATCCCTTCCTGTCTGCCCTCATATTGAAGATTATCAAACTAGAAAGATTTATGGAAATTTATCGAATGATCGATTTAGTTTAAGTTTTTTAAATACATTTGCAATACAAATAAACAAAGTTTTAAAACTTTACCCTAAATAAATGTATCTTATAAAAGTAAGTTCACTCAGAACTCTTACGTTCCACAAAGCTTAGAGATCACTCAATTAGTCAAGTAGATTATCTCAAAGTATATACTAATTGAAAGCATTGTTGTTTCTTGTATACCCACATGTAAAGTACAGGGTATCGGCTAGTTGTGTCTCTTCAAATACTTGTATTTAATCATAATTTAAATCTAAAAGTTTTTCATAACTTTTTACTACAAATAAAGTAAGACTTTGGCTAGAAAAAAGTTTTGCAAATTGTTTATAATTTTTAATATTAAGAAATTAAAAAAAAAGTATATATTTTTGTATATGTTTGACACATAATTATAAAAGTAAATAAATATAATATTTCAATGAATTGCTTTATAAACATTTCAATTCAGTTGAAAGCCAATATGAAAGCTAATTTGTTTACATTATACTTCACGTCATTTTAGTAATAATATATCATAGATGTAATTTGTTGTTGTTGTTGTTGTTGTTGTTGTTAGAGTGTGGGTCCAAGTACACTTGGCGTCTGTCCCCTTTGGTACCCGGGCACATTCTATAGATAAACATCAAATGTTTACGGTTCCATTCGCTTGAACAATGGGCAGCAGAGACATGAGTTCTCTATTTTCTTTATATCAAAACAAAAGCAAAAGTAAAAGCAAAAACAAATGCCAAAAGAAGAAGCAGCAGCAGCAGCAGCAGCAGAAGCAGAAGCAAAGACAAAAGCAAATTGCAAAAACAAAAGCAATAGCAAAAGCAAAAGCAGATGCCAATTAAATATTACATTCATTGCACTTTCTGATAGCTGGTTAATTATTTAGAATATTAGATAAGCAGATTATGCATATAGCTATCTGTCCATGTATATATATATACTCGATTTATGAATATATATACACGACTCGCTCACACGACTGACAGCGATTCTATTCAGGATGTTAAGTAACAGTTAGCTTATCCAGATGTCAATTACGTTTGTCATTTAGCTACTGCGCTCATCCAAGTTCCTGATAAACAAAATTCAGAAAACAAAAATAAATAAAATAAAACAATAATAATAATTATTATTTTTAGTGTGTGTGAAAAACAATTGCAATTTTGTTATTATTTTAACTACTTAATGTAATATAATTTGTATTTTACTATAATTCAGCTCAATCAGATATATATATATATATATATATATATATCTTTCGAAAACAAACAACATTCCTATATATGAGAAAAGATATAAATAGATCTATGACGTTGCTTATCAGTGAAAGTCGAGAAGCACATTGTAACCGATGGCCTAATACTCCGTACAATTCAGATATATACATATATGCATATATAAACACAAATATCTGAACTGATTTGAAATGGAACTTTTATATATATATTCAATTCAACTCTGACAAATGTGGCATACAATTTTTGAAAGCGAATATATTAAATACTTAGTCTGGTGATTCCCGATTATAAAGGTGCACAAACGGTTTATTTATCGACCAATTGAGCTCAGTTATTGATACTCGAAGCTCATATTTCGGACGGAGTGGAGTCAATGATTTAATATTTTATATATTATTATCTCACTCTACATCTGCCGTTCTCTCAATCATATCTTTGTCGTTCTTTCACTTTCACTTATGTCTCTCCCTTTTTCTTCCCTCCTCTATGTCTGTCTTTCTCTCCCTTCACCTTCTTCATCTCTGTCTTTATCACACTTCTACCTCTATCCTTCACTCCCTCCCTCCCCCATCTAATTCTCTCTCTCTCTCTCTCTTTCTCTCTTGCGCTTTGTCTTCTTTGTTCTACATCTATGTATTCTTTATTATTCTTCTATATATATCTCACTTTTTCCTTTCCTCTTTCGTTTTCTCATCCTCTCTCTTTCGATCTGCCCACTAAAAGGCTTTTCTTTATATGTGAACGAGTATAAAAATTCTTATACACCCCGCCCTATCAAATCTTAGTGAAAATCACATTAGCTCATTTTGAAGCTCAATGCGTAATACGCTCTATACTAGGAACATTTGCTTTGCACTGCTTGGGAAATTCGTTTGGAAAATTTGCTCTGGTACTTTAGCGAACATATATATATGTATGTATGTGTATATACATATGTCTGTATCTGAATAGATCGAGCATGCAAATACAAACCTTTCAATTGCGTTGTTTATCGGAATATATTTAAATACAGTTCAATATTGTCTCTTGGTTATGTCAAATGCTTGTTGATTTTTTGTTTTGGTTTTGTTTATAACTTAAAAGGTTTTTATATTATGCAGTTGTTGTTGTTGACTTGAAATTGCGAACAAGAAATCCGTCACATTGTTTAATCGAATTGCACTTGTAACTTTAATTAAACACAAGCTCTTCAATTGTTGTTTGCATGTGCAAAGTATTTCTCAGTTTCTTTATATTTATATTTATGTTTATCTTTATCTTATTTTTTTAGTAATAAAACAGGAAATCACAACATTTTTTTTTAAATGTGTACTTATTATATATATTTTTGTCTGTATGCAATATATAAAAACACATCGATTTCTGTCGGCATTTAAGCACTCTCCGCCTTGACGGCATCGGCCTCAATGAGCACACAGATATGTTCGTACTAAATATTTGTTTTTATTTTTATTTTTATTTTTTTTGTTGTATTTGTTTGTTGTTTTAAATTAGATTTGCCTTCTTCTCGAAATAAATGAGCGACTATATCGCATATACATTTTCTATATAGTACACAGAGTGTATATGAAACGCCTCTCGAGAAGAGAAAAATAAAATATCAGAAGAAATGTTTTAAGCTATTTATTTGCATGCATTGCTTACACTAGAGCATGTTGTTTATTTATATTTTATCAATTTATTTAAGACATTCATTTTGATTTATTTACATTTTGTATTTATTTAAATCTTCATATTTTTTAATTGAACTATTTATTTGCATTTTATTTATTTACATTATGTAGTGAAATCATCATTATTTATTTTAATTTTCTGTATTTATTCATTCAAATGTTCGCTGGCCGTTAAGCGTTATCGTTTATAACGATAGCTGCCCATGATGGGTCCAGGCAGCCATTAATTGATATTCAAATTAATCGATAAGTGCGCATCATTTCCGCATTGCTCTAAGCTAAAGCGGCGGCGCATGCGTTGCAGCTGCACGTGCAAGAATCGTGACAGAACTGGCAATTCGACAAATGCCATCGCTAGATAACTGTATGAATCTTCCAAACTGTGTAAATACAGGAGTTTGTATGTATGCCTATTAGGTTCTGTGTGTATATACATATGTATGTGTGTTTGTGTGCGTGAATATGCAACGCTTACAACTGTTACAACATTCTGACGCATCACAGGTGCTTCGTTAGGCTACAGTTAGCTTACGTTGACGTCAACGGACAGCTATTGTGACGCCAGCGCAGTAGCAGCAGCAACAGTAGCAGCAATAGCACCTGTAGCAGCCAGCAGCGGCTGTTGCATCGGCGACAATAATAATTGATTTTGATAACAGCAAAGTTAATTTCACTGTCAAACAGCTTATCCCATCCCACACAGAGCGCACATGCGCTGCGCCAAGCCGCTAAACTTTTGCCCACTCCCACTAAATACAAATTGCCGTTGCGGCTGATAAATTACACTAATCGCTGTGCTGCGATGCCAGCGGCAGCAACAACATCGACATATTTATGTATGTATGTATATATGTGTATGCGTGTGTATGGGTAGCTGTGTTTGTTTTTGCATTGTTTGCGTGTCTCGCTAAATCTTCGCTTTTGGCTCCGTCTCTCCCTTTCTATCGCACGCTAAGCACGACTTGAAAGCTCGCTAAACAGGAAAGGAACACAAAGTGCCGTAAGTGCCGTTATTGAAATTCGAGCGATTCTATGCATGCGCGCAAACACACAACGAGCGAGAGAGTAAAAGAGAGAGAGAGAGAGATAAATATTTTAAATTGATTTGTTTGCGACTGCAGAATTTGATAAGTTGTTACTTGGCCTCGGCTACAAATTTCCAAACAGCATTTACCAAATACATGCGTTCGAAATCAGGTCTGTAGTATATAATAAATACATATGTACATTGCCAGCGAAAAGTTATCGCATACCTAAATTTCTCTTAGCAAATTAGAAATTGTGAAAAAAATAATTACATTTCTTTGCCACCCGTCGCGAAAAAACTCTTTGATGAACTCCAAAAAGTATGCTATTTTTTATATGCTGAGCTCTGCTGTGTAATTAACTTAATTGATATCAATTATAAACCAAAGTAAATCTGAAGAGAAATACCAAGACCTTCGTAGATATATGCCCAACATCAAGTTGTTGGGGATTTTTAATGGGTTTTTGGGCTGTCTCTGTTTCCTATTATATCAGCCATTATCCAATCCGAATCCAAATCCGAAACCTGAGAGTTGAACATGTCGAAGGAAACTCTACGCCCGATGCCAACTACAGCGAATCGATGCTACCCTTCTTGTTTCTATTCATTCCGAAGTATTCCCACCAACTGGTTGGCTTTGGCGACACTGTAGCCTCAGCAGGTGCAGCAGCCGGACCAGGGGCTACTTGATTAACGCTTGCATTGGCTGTCGTAGCCTTGGAAGCATCGCGCTTCAGACCGACCGCTGACCGTGATCGCTGGGACGCAGAATTGGATACGGGCTTCACTCGCTGCATTGATTCCTTTTTCATGGCGCTGATATTCGCGGCCGCCGTTGTCTGAATGGTTGCGCTCGATTGCTGCGGCGTCGGCGCCTGGCTCGGCCGGGGCGAGCCATTTCCACGGTTCCGGCGGCGTCTGTCGCCGCTGAACAGTTTACCCAGGTACGGCATACACATGGTGCTGAATGAAGTGCGTTAGCTAAACAGAAATTTAGATTTTCCTGAAGATTCGAAATGTTAATTTAGTTCGTTCTATTTTACGTGTGTCGTAAATGATGAAAACATTTAATTCGTTTCCATATGTCAGCTTAGGCAGCTGAGTGCTAGCGCCTTGCTTACTATGAAAGTCAATGAGAGAGCGAGGGAGAGGGAGAGAAATATAGAGAGTGCGAGAAGAGACAGAAACAAAATGTATTAAAGAGTCATAGAAAGGGAGAACGGCAGAGAAACCAGGAGAGACTGAGAGGAAGGAAGAAAGAGAGTGTGAGAGTGAGTGGGAAAGATAGAGCAAGAGACAGGTAGAAAGAGAGACAATGAAAAACTAATAGACTGCGTAAGATATAGAAACAGAGAAAGAGAAAGAGTTAAAAAAAGGGACTAAGACTAAGACAGAGACTCTAAGAGACTGATTGAGAAAATTAGATAAAAAAGCGAGAGAAAAGGGATAAGGATGGGATACAAACTGGAGAAGAGAGAGATCGATAAATACTCAGGAACTTACAAAGTGATAGAAAGAGAGCGATAAACAAAACATCATAAGAGAAGAGACAAAGAAAAAGAACAGTAAAGAGGTAGATACAGTCAGAGAAGGATAGGAGTTAAGAGAAAATCTATATATAGAAAATTGAATAAATAAATAAATAAAAGGAGAGTTTACAATCACTTGAAGACAGACTCGAATCACTGTGCAGCTGTTGCCACAGCCATCGCTGGGGGGCAGGCAGCGCTATTTATAGACGCCTTGCAGCCGCGGCATCCGCAGCATCTGCGCATCTGTGTTGCAGCAGAGACAATGCGTGTGTTAGTTTCTTACGGATCGGCGTGCAGCATCGATGGCTTCACTCGGCGTACGGCGCATGAATCAGCCGTTGGGCATTCGGGTCTGCTGCTGTCGCATTTGTACCTGCATTAACTTTGGCTTTGTGCTCTCGCCGGGCGGCCTGCTCAAGCTGATGCAGCTGGGCCTGGCCACGCTGTGTGAGGGATTGCTGATACGCTACGGCGTGCCATATGCGGATTCCATTGGTCAGGCGCTGACCAGTTTCTTGGCCACGACGGGCCACTGCTTTACCACCACGGGCATATTGCTGCTCTGCTATTGTTTCTCGGACAAGTCCTATGGCCTCATACGTCAGTCCCTCTTTGTGAGTAACCATATTTAAATGCAACCATATGTATATATATAGAGAGAGAGAGTCTAAGACTTTGGTATTGGCAGGAAACACTGTTCCATGGCCTGGCCAGCTGCATGTACTTCAGCTCAGCCAGCTACATGGGCTTCGCCTGTGTTGTCTGGCTGCATCCACAATTTCTCGTACGCCCCGGCTTCTGGGCATATCCGGCCATGACGGCGGCTTATGTAAGTATTAGTCATAGCTTAATTGAGATAGATATACATACATATATATATGTACATATATTCAAAATTATATTATTCTTTGCAGTATATGGGCTATGCAGCGGGTCTACTACATGCTATCGACGCCTATCTCTCCTTCAAACATTTTCGCAGAGTTAGCTAAGAGCGAGCGGATTTCAGGTATGTCAAAATATTATTGTTTAAGTCAGACATAAAGGAATGAAGCATAAACTATATATATATATATATATAGATATATCCATTTTATATGACTTTTACTTTCTTTTTGTCTTTCCATATCTTCTTCGAAAGGTTTTTTTTTTATAAATACTTTATAACCGACTTATACTATCATTCTGCCTCTCTTTATCTTCTTTGGCGAATCTTTAACTTTATAACTAAACTTTTTCTCTATATCTTTCTCTTTCTCTCACTCAACAGTTTATCCATTTAACATCAGCCAAGCCAACTACACTATATGCAACAGATTTAATCTAGAGTTAAGACATACATATAAATATATACAAATATTTATACATATATCAAGATTTATACGAAAGACGTTTCGCTAACTGATCTCCCCTATAAAGATGTCAAAGGAATTCCCATTCGTCATGCAATTACTGTTTATATAATAGGTACGTTAAATGTATTTAAATATAGATAAATATGAGCGCAAACTCGTATTTAAGGCACCATTAGTTGAGAGAATTACAATAAAAGCATTTAACTATACGCTAATTTACTACATTTGTATGTAAATGGACTGGTTGACGTTCACATCTTGGGCTCTCGCATATTGATAGCACCTTCTAAGCCATTTTGTTGGCCGCTTTGAATTTCCTATACGAATAAAAAGAGAGAGGTAAATATTAATGAGATGTGAAATGATTAAGGCATGCTAGGCTTCGGCTCATACTTAAGCTGCTTCAGCGCCTGGCTGGTCTCAAAGTCGGCCTTCAGCAGGCCAATGCGCACCCAGCGCGGACGCTCATGAATCACCTTGTGTATGAGAAATTTGAGGCCCAGCAGCAGATGCTCGAAGATGACAAAGGACAGATCCGGTATGGAGGGCAGCCAATGGGCGAAGAATTGCCTAACAAAGAGAGCAAACATAAACATAGAGAGAGAGAGAGAGAGAGATAGACAGTCTGTTATAACTTTACTTGACATTCGGCTGGAGGAAGAGCAGGCCACAATTGCTCAGCAGCGACATGACCGACAACAGCTCAAAGGCCAGCTGCCAGGCGCCAATGTTCTTGGCACGCCGTGCAAAGGGACGCTTGAAGATGTTGCACAGCTTGAAGATGTCAATGTGTACGGCGAACACGTTGTTGATGAGCGCACCGATGGCAGCAAAGGGCGCCACGGCGGCAAAGAGCACCACATAGCCAAACTGTATGCAGACCTGTAGATAGTCCTCATAGGTGGAATGGTAGGCATCTAGGCCAGATTCGTAGAAGGCTTGCTCGTAACGTGGCTTATTGCTAACGCCATGTAGCTTCTCCGGTTCGATCTCCTTGTGGCGATACTTGGCATACTTCTGTCGCAGCACCGCCATCAAAGGTATGCCAATTTCCTGTGCTATGCACACCAATTGGAAGATGAGCAACTGCATCATCAACTGGTACTTGAGCTGCTTGAGATCCTGTAGCACGAACGCAATATAGAACTGGGAGAAGAAGTTGTTTACGATCTCGAAGAGCATTAGCTTGTTGACCCGATGCCGTTCGTACTGCGACCTTGTGCGATGATTCTCCAAATTGGTCAGGAATGTGGCAAGCTTTTCGTATGCCCACGAGAAGATCGCTATCAGCATGGACTGCACAATGACGGGTATGTAGAGCAGCCAGGAGTCGGCACCGAAATCGGCCAGCACTTCGGCCTCGATTTGAAACTGATAGAGGGCAAACCAGGCGGCAGCCACCACACAGCCCAGCACCACCGGATACGAAATGCAATACATTTGCAGGTACGTATAGCGCATTGGATAGTGCAGAGTCATCTTGCCCGTTATCGGGTCCGGCTTCAGTTGGCCCTGGTAGGCGGCGCGCGGCTTATCCAGGCTGCTCATCTCAATTGTGCCCCAGCGATAGGATAGACCAGCACATCGACGCTTCCACAGCTCTAAAAATATCTAGAAAAGCGAAATAAAAATGTAATTCAAATGGATCTCCAGATTATCTCACTCACCGTTGTCCAGACCACATAGAAGCTGCACACGAGCGACAGATTGAGATTCATCAGGCATTGCAGTATGCCAAACACAGCCGGAAAGATCAACGCCTTTGTGTAGAATTCAATGAAAGCAAAGTACAGGCCAATGCTGGAGCCAAAATAGTTGCGTATCTCCTCAATGGGCAACGTTGTGCGTTTGAGATTCAATTTGAAGCGATCCAAATAGAGCTGGAGAGGAAAGTGGAAACTGGATTATAGTTGAGATGGTTTAGATGAAGAGATGAACCTTAACCCACTCTATTCAGTACATACAATATCATGCAATGGAAACATGTCCTCGATGTAGCCCTTCTGTATGTAGGATCTTATGGCCGGCTCCACGACATCCTTAATCAGCACGGGCGTCTCGCAATAGTGCAGGATTTGATCTTGGGTCATGCCCGGCAGCAGGAAATCGGAGACGCAGCCATGATTGAACTTTTGCATGCTACCCGTTGTTGTCATCTTCTCCAGCTCGGCGACATCGGCCAGACGGAGCAACGTATCCAAGCTGGCAGACAGATACAAATACTTTTCGGTTTTGCTAAAATATAATTCAAGGGATTTTTGTTAAACATATAATAAAGGGAATTGTAATCCTGCGCCCACCTCACAATTTCCAGTGTGGTTTGTATATCGAATTCCTGAATGATCTTCTCCACATCCTGGCAGTGGCGCAGCTTGGCCTTCTCCGTAAAAATGATGACTATGTATGTCTGCAATAGATATGAAATACCTGTAGTACACACATATATATACATACATAGATATAATTATTCATTATTACACGCAGACTAACCTTGCCAAATGTCTCCGCCTCGTCGTCGTCGTCGATGACGTCGATGCTGCCATATTGCGATCGCTGCCTCTGCAGCGCCTCAAGCTTTAAACTTCGCTGGCGGCGAAAGAGTTGATTTTCGATAATGTTTCGAGTGCGTGGACCTAGAATAATAAACAGTTAGCTAAATCAACATACATATGTACATATGTGTATACACAATTATCCATATAAATATAATATCTATAAACTACTCACTCTTTGCATCTTCGGACATTATTTATGATGAGTCGTTGCCGCTGCTGCGCTGCAAATGCGAATAACAATGGCAAAATATTGCCAAAGCCGCAAATAAAGTGTCTCACTCATGCACACACGCACGCATACATATGCACACACGCATACACTTTCACGGTCTGTCTGTAGAATTATTAGGTTTGTCCCAATGCCAGCAAGAAAAATGTTTTAATAACGCCAAAACATTTCAAAACGTAGCCAGAGTGCCAGAGATCGTGGCTATTTTAGCATTTCTCTGGTTATTGCCGGTTTCTCTTGTTCTACCCGCTCTATTGCGCACCCACTCGCACTCGCGCACGCATAGGCGCACACATATGTAAGCATAAGCGTGTGTGTGTTTAGTGGCGCACTGACTCACTCTGTAACGTCACAATGCCAGGCCAAACAGCTGATTAGACAACTGTTTACACGAAACAGCTTTAATGGAGAGAGTAAGTTGATCCACATTTGATTTAAAAAAAAACAAAACTAAACAAAAAGGTTTTACAAATTTTAATTTCATAATAAAACTTATTAATATAATATATTGTCATTTATTTGTATGAATGTTGAATAATTTGCAATTGTACATATAATTGGTTTTTAAAAATTGAAAATTCTAAATAATATTTTGTGGGAGAGTGAAAGAGAAGGGATATGCTTTTGTGCGTAATCTATGCAATTGTGATTTTTTCTTTTTTTTTACAATTTATACTCCTAATGATTAATATATTTAACAATTCGGCTTATTTTTTTAATATTCAGCACTTTACAGCTAGCTCTGCTTCTGTTTCTCCTCATGATTTAACAAACATTGTATAAAGAATGGAAACATAATAATCATAATATAAACTACACATAAAAACGGCTCAGACAATTTACAATTTGAAACATATAAAGACGAGGCATTGAACTACTTCCAAATCACAGTCACATTCGTATCCTTTTCAATATCCTTCTCGATGGTGAACGGCGAAAGGCCAGTCTTGCAACAAATCTCATCGAAACTAATCAGACCCGTGTACATTTTTTGGCGGCCCGATGGCACCGACCCGGTAAAAACCGGATACTTCTGTATGCAGCGTATAAACTTATGCTGCAACCCAAAGATAACCATCTTACGCTCATCAATGTTATGATGTTGCGGACAGAGACGCTGGCAGATGGCACGAAGCGTAACACCGTGCGTCATGGACGCATAGAATTGGAAGATTCTCTGGACGCTGGGCAATAGTTTATCGGGTTGGAGTGCCACATATTTGCGACAGGCATTGCTTAATGCTGTGCTCTGTATGAGGTGCTTAAGGTTTTGTGTCATATAGACATTGCTATACTTCAATATGGGTAGCAATTGCACGACTCCGTAATAGACCAAATTCTGTATGCACGATTTGACCAAATCCGTTTCCACATCCGCCTCAGCAGCTATGCGTGCCACGTGATTAATGCCATTTATGTAGGGCAATATCTACAAGCAAACAGACAGCCTGTCGTATGAATCTATATCTTTTTAGATTTTTAGATATATCACACTACCTGCTGTGTGGTTAGGTCCCAGTTCTCGAGCGGTGTATCTCGTAGATTTGCCAGCAACAGGGGCACCATGTGATCCTTGACTGGCGGCGGATCTGGCTTATGCATTACAATCTTTAAATATATTGTATTGTCCCCCTCCACAATAGTGGCTACTTTGCGCTCATTCAGATCTCGCAGCACCGTCTCAAAGATCTTCTGCAGGCGTAGCTTGTCGTCTTCACGAGATAAAAAGCATGACTCCTCCTCCATCATAATCAAGTATTCCGATAGTTTCTTAACAACGGGTTCATATTGCACGGACCGGGCACGTGAATCGCAAACAAAGCATAGGTTGAAGAGAAATGCATTACGTGCATATTTCTGCTGGTCCTGTATGCCAACGGGATAGCCCACGATTTTCACCTCCATCGCATTCACTGTCAGGATGCAGCGCTGCAGATGCTGTTTGGGTATAATGTATACATTGATGGCATCGAATACCTCTTTGGAAATATAATTCTCTGGCACCTGTAGAGCAGGAGAATATTCCTATTTTTATTGTTATTGTTATTGTTCGTGGCGTACCTGACAGCTGATTTTACAGCCCGCCGTGGCATGGAATTCGCTTAAGAAAATGCAGCGTATTTTGCCTTCGGTGCTACCGGGGCTGATGCCTTCATTTGCGTTGGAGTGCATCGTTATTGATTGCACCTGTCACGTTCATCGCATTTCACAGATTTTTTACAATTGAGCAAATCTATTTCCAAACAATATGTTTCCATAAGCTAACCAACCAACCAGAGGTAATCCTATAGAAATATATAAGTGCGCAGATATTTCTTTTTCTCTTCCTCGACTTCACTCTCTCTGCGCAACACGTCACAAACTTCAGGATTTACAGAGATTTGAAGTGAGTGTGGAATAAATATATGTAGTTGCTAGCCATACTTGTCTATTGTTATGCTTAACATAACAATTATCACAATTCATATTGACATTATGCCTGCAATACAATTTGGTAATCAAGATCAACCTTTAAATTGTGACGCAATTGCAGGTCTGTTCACTCCCATGGAGAAACGATCACTCAAAAATTCCGGAGTGAACCAGTTCGATCAAGGTGATCTGCTTGTTAAGTTTGAAAAATAAATATGTTTGTGATTTTTTTATGAAGAAATCGCGCACATTTAAAGATATTAAATGCATAATTGAAGAAATTTTTAAAAGTTTTTAACAATTCATTTATTCAACTTTAACGGCACCGACCCACTGTTTCCAATAAGAATCTTAATGACAATTTTTGAAGTTGCCACTACAAATAAGTGTGTGGAAATATTTTACAACAAAACAAAGATTCAGTTGTAACATTTGGGAAAATATGTAAGTATATTTAAATAATATTTTACCATTATTCTATCAAAAATATTACACAAAAAATAATTTTCTTTTAGCTATCCGGCAAGGCCGTATTATAAGTGACAAGTGCTGTAAACCGGCGAAGCCGATTGCCGGTATTTGTTTTTATCGGACAGCGATTGTTTCGATACTCGTGCCTTCGTCGTTTCTTTGTACAATTACCTCGGCAAATTAATTTGCACAATTTAGCAGTAAAAAAATTGGAAAATGACGAATGAAACAACAAATGCCTCCGAGCGGCTTAAAGTTGGTCCGCGTGAAAACGTCACCTATCCCATTGTTATGAAATATTGCGGCCACTGTACAATGCCAATTGAGGTGAGTGAACTTAAGCCCATTTTCGAAGGTAAATTTGTCCATTAAGCAAATGGCTTTGCAGTACTGCGAATACTATCCGGAATACGATAAATGTAAGGAGTGGTTGGAGCGCAATCTACCCGATGATTTTGAACGTCTTAAAATCGAGGAAGAGCAGGCAGCCGCTGATGGCACAGACGATGACAAGAAGCGTCAGAAGCGGGGCGGCAAGGGACTACTGCGCGTTAAAAAGAAGGAAGATGTTCCTAAACGCATTTGTGTCTCACGTGCTGCCCGCGGCAAGAAGAAGTCGGTGACTGTGGTCACCGGATTAAGTACCTTTGGTAGGTTGTGTTATTATCACTATACTCGCAGGAATGCATAAAAATGCAACGAATTTTCTCACCCGTTCACATTCACAGATATCGATCTGAAAGTGGCTGCCAAATTTTTTGGTACGAAATTCGCTTGCGGATCGTCAGTGACTGGAGATGATGAAATTGTCATTCAGGGCGATGTTAAAGATGAATTGTTTGATGTTATCCCCGACAAATGGGCTGAAATTGATGAAGATGTTATTGAGGATCTAGGCGATCAGAAACGTTAAACGAAAATATAGCTGCCAGTAGTCATTATTGTCCTGCTTAAGAAGTGTGCTTATTTTATACGCATATTACATCAAATAAAAAAAGGTTTAATCTCTAGTTTTTCTTTTATTTTATTTTGTTATGCCGGTGCTTGTTGGTTAGCTGGCGGGGCTGGTTCCGCGGGAGGCTGGGCGAAGTGCTTATGCGTTAGTTCAATGATGGCCTCGTTCTGCTCATCGGTGAGTGGGGCTTTATTGTCGTCAATAAGCTGCAAGAAAATGATACCAAATAATTTAATAAGTTGCAAGTTGAACATGAAAGCAGGGATGTGCTTACCAGCTGCGTATGCAGGGCACTAGTGGGCGGATCATTAACCATTTGCAACAGCTCATGTGACATCAGTTTATAGGTGGCTAAGTCGCACAGGTAGCCGTTGATTGATTCACGTGTTTGTGTCTTGCAAGGCGTTTCTTCCAGGTACTGTAGAGCCTCGTATGTGACCGTTGCTAGGTTGTACATGCCCCACTTCTTTTTGGTGCTCTTAATGTGTTGCAATATTTGCATTACCTCAAAATTGGTGATAAACGAGTAAGTGGCATTAACTCTATAAACATTTCGGCAGATTAATATAAGTAACTCCGTCACTTCGTGTTTTACTTACGCCTCCATACTGTTTAGTTAATTCGTGGCCAGAAACAATTTGTAAACAAGTACGATAACCACGCGATAGCCACGAGTTCCACCGATTGGAAGTGATATCGAGCATTGAGTAATCGATGAAAGCTATTTAAACAATGCACGAATATCGGACAAGAAGATGTGCAGAAGTATTGGCGGGAATAAGAAACATTTTGATTAATATAACAATAAAGCTCACAAAGAACATTCAACTGCACAGTAGGTGAGCTACCATAGTAACACATTCAGTTGAAATCCAAGTAACCATAGTCACATTCATTTAAAGCAGTTTGTTTCCTGTAGAGTTATACACCGATTTTCCGATACATTTTCTTTAGATTTTAACAAATTGAATTTTTAAGCGTTCCGCTTTACTTTAACTTTTTTCCAAATTTATTACCAAAAGCAAAATGGGAATCGCTGAGACCGACAAAAGGCCATCAAGGGATATACATGATGTTAGGCCCCAAAAGGCCAAACATCGCTCAATCTTAAAGCGTCGTCCGATACAATTGACCTCCAATTATTTGCACGGCACTTTCTGCACCAATTTGCAACGTCAATGGAATCGTCGCCGTATGCGTCGCCTATTTGCGATCGATAGGTCTGAGGCCATGCAGTTAAAAAGCCGCCATGAGTTGGTTTGGAAGCTGTGTTTATATATCATATACTCGGTGGTGCCCATGCTGGTGATCTACGGCTTCAGTTGCGGACTAAATCATTATGAGAACTCAGAAATGTTCTCGAGTTTAGTGCAGCGCTACACCACACAATACTACGCCACCGTGCACAACAAGCTGAACTACTGTGATCGCAATATACCATTGCACGATATGTTTGAGCACATTAATGGAGCCATCATCAATCAGCAGACGGCGCTAAGGGAACTTGAACACGCACTGAGCAAACAGAATTTCCAATCCATTGCGCTGGTCGGCACCTCGGGAGTGGGCAAGACCCTGACCGTGCGCAAGCTATTGGAGAAATATCCGTGGCCAGATAATGCTCAAACCATTGCATGGAATGACTATGAGCTCATTGACAACGAGTCACGCTATAAGGTCGTGTTGAAGGCATTGCGCAATGTGGCCCATTGTGGCCGCAACTTGATTGTCATTGACAATATGGCCATGTGCGATATGGATTATGTGACAGCAATCAATGAGCTGGTGATGTCGATGGGCGATGTGGCCACGGACCCCCACAGTAAGGGTAAGAAGCAGGTGGCTATCATCTATGTATTCAATGCGAATAGCATGCTGCCTGAGGAGCACTACATTAAGCAGTTGAATTTACTGAAGAAGATAGAGTCCACATCGATAATAGTCTATCGTGGGTTTGAACAAGAAGATCTGGAGCTGTGTGTGCGCTACGAGCAGCACCTGTTGGGGCTGAAATTGGATGAGCGTCACTTCGAAGATATAATGAATTCCACAAATGTCAAGATAACCGGCTGCAAGACCGTGCGTGCCAAGGTTCTACTTCATGGAGAGCCTCTAAAGCCCGGTGAGGAGATACTCAGCACTCCGGAAGAGATTTAAAATCAAGGCCATTAAGGCCAGATAACAATAGCCTTCTCAATATTCAAATAGTTTCGTTTTAGTTAACTTTTTCTTTTAAGTTTTCCTTTCGGCATTTAAGTTTGTTAAGCAAAAGCAAAATCGCACTAAATGGAGTTAAAGATATCCAAAAAATTTTACCTCGCCGCGATACATAAGATAATTACTAAGTTCTGTCAAATTCAAGTCTTGCACTCGAACTAAATGTAAACGTACACATTCCGGCTCAACATTCCTCTAAATTATGTTTCGATAATATGTTTTTTATAAGGATTAACATGAAGCTTATTCGAGTTTCGCAACCAACGATGGACAACTGAGACTGAGAAGACTCGAGCATATAAGTTCCTCTAATGTAATCCAATATAATATCTCTGATTGTGATCTTAACTCAAGTGATAATTAAAAATAAAAAAAAAAATAAAATGTATTAACACCAGAACTGAACAATAATTCATTATTATGTTCTTATAGTAGTTAGATATAAATGAATACTAAATATAGTTAAAGCTCTAATTGCTAGGGCCTTCGGCTTAAAGTGGATTTATATCTGAATAATTTATATATTAAGAAAATGTGAACTCGAAAATGTAAATTTCAATTTGACCTAATCGATGTATATATATGTGCATATAAATTCATCTAATGTACTTCATTATCTCTGATTGTGATCTTATTATTATTAGTATGTAATTATTAATCTTATAATTAATAAGTAAAAAATGTATTACCAACAGAACTGAACAAAAATGTATTTATTGTTTTTATTAATTATTTCTATTAGTTAGATATAATTAAATTGACTACTAACTATAGCTAAAGCACTGACTGCTAGGGCCTTCCTTCGGCTTCCGATGGCTCTATATATGTATGAAAATATTAACTAAAAATATTACATTTATAATTGAATTTGAAATGAAAATGAAAATTGACGTAAACAAAGCAGTTACGGATAACACAATTCAGTGGCCAAGGCTCTTCGCTTGACATTACAAAATTGATATCTAGTCATCATATAGTTATATATCAAATCAGTATGTTACTTTGTTAGAATTTCTTTTCTCTTCAAAATTAATTTTCGTATATGTTTCGACAGACCTTAAAAAAAAAAAAAACAATTTTTCCTTCTGTTTTATTATCAGTAAAGAAGAGAAACTCATTTGAGATTGTGTGAAAAAGTGGCAAACATCTGCAGACCAAGGAGAGAACGGTATATTATATCTTAAATACACACGCACACACACATAAATACATACATACATACACGCATACATTTCAATATTTTGTATAATAATATCAAATTCTAAGCGCTTCAGCTCGCGTGCGCCAACCAAAACGCTAGCAAAACGCGTGCATTTCATTAATCGCTAGCAAAACGCGCGAGTTCTTCACATACACACACGTACAACACATACCGACAAGCACACATACACACAACACACACACATACACACATATATAGAGATATATATTCTTATATGTAGACATATATTGACCATATATTCAGATGGCATTATCAAAAACATGAATTTAATTGAATTTTTGAAAAATATCTTAATTAATTGCATCATTTTGTTATGTAGCCCCTTGAAAATGGCACAACACGAGGAGATAGGCAATGTGAATATCTGGTGGTTTCCCCATGATTTTTGTCAATCCCGCTATGGCGACTACCGCAAGAGCGGCACCAATTCGTGCACTCTGATCTCTTTAATATTCGCCGATAAGGTGTCCAAGTTGCCTACTTTGTGTCACAACGTGAAGGAGCTGCCCGATAAGGCCTGGGATATCATCGGCGATTCGATCAACGAGGGCAACATTGTCTATCGTGATCTAGTCACATCAAATATCAATATCAATATACCGGATGCCATTGCGGCCATACGCTCTCATCAGAAGATCAATTTTCGCCTTGAGGAATGGTTCTTCACACAGGTCGGCTCCGATCCGCTAAGCCCGATGATTGTCGGTGTCGAGCTCTCACGCATTTTCACCACCACTCTGGAGGCCTTCCAGAAGGGTGACGGCGGGGATGTGCCATCCCATCTGTTTGCTGCCATAGTCGCCGATTGCAGGACTGTTATTGTGACCATGGATTTGCGCACCTCGATTGCGGCCATCGTCGATTCGCATCAGCATGGCAACAATGCCGGTGCCCTATTGGCCCAGAGCACCACACATTATATTAGCGATTTGATGTTCTGGTTCATTAGCATGCTGGATCATATCTATTCCAGTCACCCGGCTATCTTTGAGATATCATTTCTCTGCTCTATGCCCAATGTGGCACTGCGAATCCCACCAGCTATCAAGCAATACGCCAATCGCATCTGTAAATCCAAGGATAAATCCACAAAGATGTCCTAATCTCTACCTTGGAGTCACATTATTAATTTCACTCTAAATTCATGCAATATGCCAACCGCATCTGCAGATCCAAGATGTCCTAATCTCTACCTTGGATTCACTTTATTAACTTTACTTCAAATTCAATTCCTCCTTCCCCAACGGGGAAGACCCAGTAAGACTTTTGAAGCGATCATATAATTTCCAATTCACACTTGTTGCTGTATTTCGTGTTTTATGTTGCGTTCTTGATTGCTTATTTCTGTTTATGCAAATTTTGAACGGCGTAGATATCAGCATATTTTTTAATAAAATTATTATTGTTTCTTGAATTAACCATGTATAATAATATGTATATAGTAGTTGTATTGATAAGAATTGCGAATAGTTATAGAAGAGTGGTTTGCCTCTGACCTAATACAATTAATGCCATTCAATACAATATTTATTGTTATTTCTGTTCCAGGAATGTCCTCTAGTTACTTCTATCCGTCTATCCCTTCGCCTATCTATTCTTTCGCCTGTTTACCCATCTCTGTGTTTAAAGTAATGTCCTATGTAAGAATGGTTTCAATTCTTATAGGCATATCCTTCTGTTACTTCTAGCTATTTATCTGCTCATCCAGTTATTCGTTGGTTCGTCTATCCCTTCATTTGTCTGTCCGTTCGTTTCTCTATCCATCCGTCCGTCTATGTGTTCGTCTGACCGCTCTTCCGCTTCCGCTTTTCTTGCAGAATTTCTTACAGAAAGTCTCTCTTGTAGAAGATTGTTGATCTAGAAATGTATCATATATATGAGCTAGAAGCTCATAGGTATAAAAGAAATTCTGTTACGTCTGTTTTTATTTTGATATTACATTTATTTTTTTTTCGGAAAAAATGGTTTTATTTTTCTTTTATTTATTTCTTTATTATATAAGGTAGTTGTAGGTAGCATATAAATTTATATAACATACGATATATGTAAAAAAGACATAGCTAGCTTAAATACTTTTACTTGCACATTCGTTTTCGCCTTCACTTCTCGCTTTAGTTAATCCTTTATTTATTTTTCTCTTTTATTATTTTCTCTTCAAACTAATCTCACTTGAACGATACGCTATAGTGTTTGCTTATGCGTGTATGAGTGTGTGTGTGCGTGTGTGTATGTGTGTATGTGTGCATGTTTTGCGTGTTTGCATCTAGAATCCAGCAACGTGGCCACGCTTGCGTCCATCAGCATTTGCATAGATCGCTGTCGCATTGCGACCGATGGCACAGACCACGGAATAGACTTCCTTATCCAATGGCTTCAGAGTGTGCCCCCGCTTCCGCAGTAAACTGAGCACACTCTCTGTGAACTTGCCGTCGTCGTACTCGAGAACATTGGGAAATAGCTGATTGTAGAATCGTGGCGCATCCTCGGCCGCCTTCAGGTCATCGCCGAACCACAGAAAGCGGGCGGCCACCTCGACAATGGCACCCACTATCTTGGTGCCGCCGGCAGCTCCAATTGCCAGACGTATGTTGCCATCCTGATCGGCCAGCAGCATTGGAGACTGCGATGACATGGGACGTTTGTGTAAATCTATAACATTTGCTTGCGACTGTGGAAGACCGAACATATTCTCCTTGACTGAAAAGTCGTTCATGCAATCGTTTAAGATGATGCCAGTGCGGGGTCCAATCAATGTGGAACCAAAGCTGAAAAATTAAACAAAAAATGATTAAATATTAACTACAATACATCCAATAAGAAATTATCTGAACGAGCTAAAGTACAATCTAGACTGGAAACCAACAGCGCGCCATAATTTGAATTTACTCAAATTGGCAACACAATCTCAATACGACTCTGTATAATCACCCGCACTATCGATACCACTTCATGACGATAGTTTCTGATCGTTATTGTGAATGACAATGTAATGAACGGTAGATGGCGTTAGATGACGCCCCAATAGCACAATATGAAGCTCCCATTCACGGATTGGAAAAACTATGTATGTATATAAACTACGAGGTTGATGCCAATACTCACTAGTTGTTGATCGAGCTGGTCACGGAAACGGCATCGCCATTCGGAGCAAGCACAGCGAACGATGAGGTGCCATACTGGTCTTCGTCGAAGCTGAGCTGTGCTCCGTACTCTTGCGGGCCACCCAACACCTTGTCGTCATTGATCTTGGCACGCTGCTGGGCAGCGTATTCTGGATTGTTGAGCTGACTGACCAGTTCGCGAATGTCATTGAAGCGTGGATCGCCCAGCTCGGTGCGACGAGCAAATCCGAATTTCATTGCTTCCGTAATGCGATGTATGGTTAGAGCATAGGACTCATCGTCCGCCAAATCAGCCCGTGTGAAATTGAAGCCATCCAGGATGCCCAGTATGTGCGCGACAACGGATCCACTGCTTACCGGCGGCACAGCATACAGGGTATCGTTCCCCAATGGCATAGTGATGGACAGACGCAAATCAGCCGTATATGTATCCAAATCGTCTTGGGTAATAACGCTACCCAACTCCTTCAGATCCTCGGCTAGCAATTGAGCCACGGTGCCGTTGTAAAAGTCCATCGGGCCATTTTCAGCTAGTAGTTTATATGTGCTGCACAGCTTTGCTGGAGGCTTCAGCATGGCTCCCTCCTGATGATGCTCACCCGTTTCCTCATTCAGGAAAACGGACCTACAATGGAGTTTTTTTTGATATGCTATATATCTTCATAATATCTAAACTCATATACTTACTGATACTGCAAATTATCTTTGATATGAGGCCACATCATCTTCACCTTCGCCGCCTGATGGCGGCTCATTCGATATCCATTCTCGCAAAGCTTTAGAGACGGCTCCACTAGAGTTCGCCATGGCAGTTTGCCAAAGCGCTTGTGTGCCAGATGATATCCCATCACCTCGCCAGGCACCGCGATGCTCAACGGTCCAAAGATCGAGGCATTGGCATCCTTATCGAACATCTTCTGATGGGCGGCATAGGGTGCCACGGTTTGCGCATCGATCTGATAGCCTTGTTGGGACTTACGATCATAAATGTTCATTATAAGGCCACCGCCAATTCCCATGCTTTGGGAGGTCAAGAGTCCATTGCATAGCATTGTGGCAATTGTTGCATCCACTGCGCTGCCATTCCTCTCCAATATGTCGCTGATGATAATAATAAAATGAAATTAATTATGCTAAAGATGGTACTAATAATGATAATGATAATGGTGATGACACTGACAATGGCAATGACAATGACAATGACGATGACGATACTAATAATAATAATGTTATACCTGCCAATCTCGCTGCAAGCATCCATATCCGAGCAAACCGCCGCATTCTGATAGACGCCCAATTTCGATGTAAATTGCTTATTGTTGTTGCTGTCGGCGTCATCTAGTATCGGTGCTGTCGATGGTGGTGGCGTGGTTGGTGATGTAGAGGCGGCAACGGCGGGTCCAGCTACTGCAATCTCATCACTTGTTGCTGTCGTTGCTTCCATGTTGCTGCTGTCGGACATCGATGCCGGTGGCAGCGATTGCTCATCTGTTGAATTAAATGGTTTAAGTGTGTGGCTTGTGCTTGGATTGCTTGGTATTGTTGTTGTTGTTGGTGTGCTTTCTGTTGTTGTTGTTGTAGTTGTTGTGCTACTTGTTCTTATTGTTGTTGTTGTTGTTGTTGTTGTAGTAGTTGTTGGTGATGGTGTGGATGGTGCTGCTTCGGCAACAGCATCTGTGACTGCCGCTGCTGTTGCTGTGCTACTGCCAACAATTGCTGCTGGTGCTGGCGTTGTTGCTTTGGCAACTGTGCTGTTGGTGATTCTCGACGACTTTGACCAGTCTTTAGAAGTTGTTGTTGTTGTCGGTGCAATTGTTGTTGTTATTTAGTAAGTTAAGGTGTAAGAGTTTGTTGTCAAAACAATTGTATTTTTTAATTTGGTGCCACAATAGAAGAAGAAGATATCATTACGAGTGGGTGCCGAGGTGCAGGATAATGAATCGAATGACAAGGGCATGCAAAGCGTCTAACTATGCAACATATTTCATTTGTATTGCTGAAGCTGTGTTGCTCTTTCTCTGTTTGCTCTCTGTTGCTCTTGTTCTTGTACTCGAAACAATCACAGATGTATATATTTGTGAATGTATTTCTTTTCTATTTAAATATGTCTGTGCAGTTGGGCATGTGTGTGTGTGTGTGTGCGTGTGTGCATGTGTGTGTGTGTGGGTGTGTGTATAAATTAGTAGGCATTTGGTGAGTGAGTGGTTAGATATATGGATTGGGCCAGTTGCTCAATTGGCTATGATTCAAACTTACCGCTCAAGCACAGGCTGATGATCACATAACTTATCAGGGCAATGCCAATGAAGCAGATTAGGCCAATTGTCAGCTTTTTCATCCAGGCCAACAGATTGGCCCGCCTGTAAGTGCATAAGTTATATGTATATATTATATATATGTATATATATGTATCTATATATTTTTCAATAAAATTATTATTTAACATTTTTATACTAGTATAGAAATTTAAAATGTACTTAAATATAGTAGAAATATACAGAAATAGTATATTACAAATTGCTGCCCTAAAAAGTATGCTACACTTTTTGCTAATCCAATTTTCTCTTATTTATGGGATTGTTTGAGTGGCGCATATTTCTTTTATTGTTTTTGTAACCTAGAATGAACTTTGACTTTTCCGTAGATTTTTGATCTGTTGAATCTGAAACTGAGTTCAGATTGGCAGTATCGCATCAGGTTTTTGAGTTATACGAGGCTCAAACTGAGCTTCTTCAACAGGTAACGAAATTTACACTTCTTTTTTCTTCTACTTTTTTAAATCCTTTTTAAAATATTTTTACAATTTAATTTCTAATTGAATTTAAAATAAAATTAAAAATAAATCAATCTTTATATATATTTTATATATAATATAAAAACTATAAACTCGATTTAACTTACATCTGTTCGCGACGCGCTTCTTCGGCAGCGGCTGTATCCTGCATCAGCTCGTCGCCATTTTTCTCTTCGTCGTCCAGTCCGTTGGAGGACTTGAGTGGAATTTTGTTCATGGCATCCTCGTTGTTGTGGTGAACCATCTTGTGAGCATCCGCTGTGGCTGATGCTGCGCTGCTGTTGATGCTGATGTTGCTGTTGCGAAAGATATAGACGTGACAATGTTTTATTGTTAAAGCCTCATATAAAAAAATATAGTTAAGTGTATAATAATAATAATAATAATAAGAACTTACAATTTAAGACTTAACACTATTGATAGCTAGTTTCTACTCATTGACATTTGTAGCATGCAAACTTGAATTGACTTTTAGCTAAACTTTGTTGCGACTACTGAAAATGTCACGCTGCGAATGCTGGAAAGTATGCAACAGTTTATGGCGCAGCTCGTTGATATGCAACAGATTTTACACGCGTCCCAATGCAAACTGAACACTTCACAAACGACGTCAACAACATCGTCCGCTGCCTGCGTCATTGGCAGCAGCAACGTTGCCGGCAACTTTGATGGCCGACTTTGATGTCAGGATGCGGTCGGCGTCGTCGTCGGCGTCGTCGGCGTCGTTGTAGCTGTTGCGGTTGCATGTGTGTCTATGTGGGTGTGTCCCAAACCATTTGGCATTTTCTCAATCTCAATTCTCAAGCTCGCTCCTGTTCGTTGTGTGCGTGCAACACAAATGGGTCAGACAGCAACAGCAACAGCAACAGCAACAGCGACAGCGACGCCAGCGTCAACGCCAACGGCGATGCCGACAGCGACACCGACGCCGCTTGCAACTTACTGCAGCAGTTTGTTGCGAGTTGTCCATAACTATAATTGAATGTTGTGATTGACAGGCCACGGAGCGGGAGTGGGAACGGGAGCGAGAGTGGGTACGGCGACGGAGACGTTGGCGAGCGTGCGCGAGATTGTTGGCTTGTAAATTGGGTTAATTGCCGCCGTATTTGATGTGTGTGTAGCACGGGCATCAAATCGGTGGCACTCACAGTCATCACCTTTGCCCTCGCATGACCCGGACAACATTGTTATTATTGACATCTGCACTCAGCGGGCGTGTCACGACAAGCACGATAAAAAGAAAAAGGTAGAGTACAGTTGGGTATATAAGACGTATATGTTAAGCGAGTGCTGTTAACACTTAACATATTCTGTTAAACTGAAGTCGATTCATTTTGATAATTGTTTAATATAAAAAAACTGACTGCACTACAGTTATCTCTGTATATTTCAGAGGCTTCTGAAATATTCTACAAAAAGCGTATACAAGATTTATGTTAAGCGACTGCTGTTAACATTTAACATACTCTGTTGAAATAGAGGCTAACAGCAGAAGCTCTTGAATTTATTTTGAATGAATTTTTATTTCATTAACTGAACACATATTTTTTCTATATATATACAATATATTTTGGGACTATTAACGTGTTTTTCTATAGTATACATAGGTAATTTCAATTCAACTGAAATTGTTGTATCTATTTAGTTCCTTTATTTGATTCAATGTATTAATCAGCGCGCTTATAGAGCGTATGTCATATATCATATGTCATATATATGTATATATATATATAACTCATGCATGCAGTATATATTTTGTAATTGTTTTTAAGTAATTTTTAGTGGGTCGCTAGCAATTTGTGCTGTTGGCCTAGTCTGGCCTGGCTATTTGGCTATTTTTAGGTCAACTGCATTTTAATTTCATTTCATTTTCGTTAAATAGCTGCCTGAGCCCCGCCAGCAGCAGCAGCAGCAGCAGCAACAAAAGAACCACAACAGCAGCAGAGCCAACAACAACAACAACATCAATAACAACAACAACAACAACAAAATGAAAAGTGCAGAAAGAAGCATAGCACACGCCACAATTACCGAGCATTACTTTGAGGCATGTGGATTGCAATTTGGGTTTACGACTCCGTCGCCGCCTCCGTGCAGTCATAAAAAATGAGTGAGCGACCACACCAAAGACCCATAAGAGACTGCACGGGCCGAGCAAAGGATGAGGGAGAGAGAGAGAGAGAGAGGGAGAGACTCAGAGAGGCAATTAGCAGGAACAGAGCCAGAGTAGGAGATTGTGGTAAATGTGAGCCTAGAGGCAGAGGAGGAGAGAGGAGGAGAATGTGGAGGAGCAGGTAGAAGAGGAAAGTAGAAGAATAAGAAGAAGGAAGAAGAAGAAGAAAAAGGAAGAAGACGGAGGAAGAAGAACAAGGAAGAAGAAGACGGAAAAAGAAGTAGGCGATGAAGAAGAAGAAGAAGAATGAGAAGGGCAATGAGAATCCGAACGAGAACGAGAACTAGAACGATAAGGAGAAGAAAAACAAGAAAGAGAACGAGAAGGAGAAGGAAGAAATGAACGGGAAGAAAAGGGAGAATGGAAAAAATGGATGATAAGGGAAAAAAGAAAGAAAAAGAAGGGAAAGGTGAAAGACAGAAAAAATAAAATACAATAATAGAAAGAGAGAGAGAGAGAGAGTGAGATAGTTTAAGAGAAGAGAGTGTAGAAAAGTGTATAAAAATAAATAAAAGTAAAAAAAGAGAAAATAATAAATAATAAATAAATTAAGAGAAAGAGGAAATAAATCGAAAGATAGAAAAAATAATAGAGAGAAAGAATGAAAATGAGAAAAGAATTCAATAAAGGAGCAGACAGAGGCAGAGGAAGCGACAAGCACGAATGATGAGCAATTAGTATATACCAAAGCAGAGGCACAGACAGAGACCAAGTAAGAAAAGCAAAAGCCAAAGCCAAGTGGACAGTGGCAAAGAAACACAGAAAATAGGCAGACACAAAAAATTCGTATTTTTGGTTATTAGCCACTAATGATGGTAATCCATGTCAGCATTTTGGTGACATTGATTGAAGTCGCTGATATAAATGATATGCATATGAATCTATGTACATATCCATATCGATGGCCAGGAATACACCCAGAGACATTTACATGCATCGCACATGGAGTGGGCCAGCTTCAATTTGGCATATACTAATTGCCTCATGGGCGCTGTCTGCATGTGGCGCGTGCGCAGCGCCTTGGCCACATTTGGCAAGCGGCTTGAAAGCGACTGACGAGTTCCAAAATATCAAATCCCAGTCCGTGCTCTACACATTGTCCGGCTCTAGTGCTACTAGTGCTGTCATCATCATAACTATTATTATTGCGATGAGCATGATGATTAGCTGCGATACGTGCCCGGCGTGGCCAATTGGTCAAGGGAATAAATAATTGGGTGTGCCCAGCTGCTCTCCGCTCTCTGCTGTCTGGTGGACACTATCAAAGCATTTAATTAGTCTACATAGAGTATGTATGGTTGTATAAGTGGCAATTTATATGTATATTTATATATACATATATATTTAACAATAATTCGATTTACGCCCAACGCTTTCATCCGCACCGCCTTTATCGGCTTCCTCTCTGGCTCTGACGTCTCCAATTTTTGCTTGTTTTCATTTTCCATTTCCGTCTTACATTTTATTTATTTTCCTTTTTGCATTGACCGACTAAGATTACTCTATATATTTGCAACTATAAATATTCGATCGGTGAGTCCTTGATATATATTACTTATATTATTATATTATTTACTATTATTATTAACTATATGAAAAATGTTCATAAATTATATTTTCATAAAATATAATTGATTAATCATATCAAAGAATATATAGCATATATCATAACTATGTGATATGCATATCTGTTCAAAAGACTTAAAATTCCAGTTCAGTCCTCAGTCTTAAAGAACATTAATGATTCCCCAAACTATCATGTTGCTCAGACCCAACTAGCTTTATCTTTTGCAACGATCATATAAAGACCAACATATATCTGAAGAATATCTATTGCATTGACGGTTATAAAATAGTTAAATAGATCAAATCATTTTGAACATAAATCATTGTCATTAATCATTATCATCAATCCAAAATTCGGAATACTTTTATATAGAAAATTATGGAATGGAATGAGTAACTTATACTCATAGCTGAGAAAATGAAATGTATAATCTATATATAATGTATATATCAAAATTAATTTTATTATTTCTATGGACAAAAGTTTGCCTTCAGTAATATTGTATTCACATCAATGAGTTTGAGTTCAATATTAAAGGGTATCTCAGCTGTGTACTACCATTGCAAGCCACAGCATGGTCGTTGCATTTGGTGGAGCTGGTCTGGTTAAATAGCCATTGGGGTCAGACTTAGACAGTTGGAACAATTAGAATATTTGTACGCATGGGCAAATGCATAAGTTTAGCAACGACAACAACAGCAACAACAATAATAATAATAATAATAAAAAAATGCAAATTGCAGTTTTTCGTTTTTTTTTGTTTAGTTTTTTTTTACACTTGTTGCACATAAATAAAATGTACGGCATTGCAGCTCATCTGTCTCTCTGTCAGTCTGTCCGTGTGTCCGTCTGTCCGTCCGTCTGAGGTCGCAGCTCAATTGGGTTGTTTATTTTTGGAATTGATATCTCTGTAACTGTGCGAGCGCCCCTCGCAGCGTCTGCCCTTTGCTTTATTTGATTTATTTGTTCGCTTGATTTGTCTTCATGCATTTTAATGTATTTTCGTCAAATTGTTTATTTAATTGTCCAAACGTTTTGGCTAGGGAAACTCGATTCAATTTGAAATGCTAGCGCCAGAGCCATGGCACTATGATCTATGCTCTCCAGCCATATCGCCACTGTCTGTCTGCGTCTAATGTGTGTTGGGCTCGACCTTCGATCATTTTATGCCCGATTGAAAGTTTGAAATTTGTCAAATGTTTGCACATCAAATTAGGCAAAAGTTTTCGCCAAGGGCCAGTTTCGATTTATGCGGCTTAGCCATACACGATGCGGCTGGCAATATAAATTATTATCCAATTCCCCATATAGACATATAGCCGAAAATATTTGCTAAATTCGTGATTGGCGTTAATTATTGGAAATGTTTGCATATTTCCTTTGTCTATTTTTTTCGAATTAAGCAATTTTGCGTGTCAATTGAAATGTTATATCGAAAACTGATATCTCATGCGATTTGTTATCGATAAATGTTATAAATGAAAAGCTGATCATCCTTGGCGAGTTTAGATAGTTGTCTGAGATGTGATATCGATAATTGTTACGATTGATCGCTTGCAATGTATTATCGATTATAGACATTGTCGATCAAAATGATCGATAAATACATATTGTCTAATAGAATCGATCTGCCTTCATTTATTTTACTAAGCTGATCAATTTATTCGATTTTGATGTATCATTTATGGTTTGTTCAACTTTATGGTGCTATCGATAATATGATTTTCGATATTCGTAATTTCTACTTCAAACAATTTGATAGCAGTCATTCGGATTTCTGATCGATAATTGAAGCTATTATTAATATTATCGATAAAACTTCATATCTTCCCTCGATCTTAAAGTACTATCGATAACTGACATCAGTAAGTAAGCGACTTTGCATGCACAAAATTATATCTGCCCACTCGAGCCAGCTATGTAAGTGCAGAGCAATTTATATGGAAAACTTTTCAATTGTAGCTCCTAAGTCATTTAGATAATCAAGATCGCAATTTCGTATATAAATAAATATGAATAAAGTATTCAATCAACGTGTTTGTGGTAATCATAAAACTGACACACTAAATACGAATAAAGATTTACAAAGCAATTGAATAATCAGCACAGCGGCAACCCCCTCCGTAGACTGACAGAAATCAAAATCACAGCGAAATACATACATACATACATTCTTATTCGGACTCTACCTATAAATATGACACAAATAGTTGACGGCTATAAATAGCAAGTGGAATATGTAATTTGGAGAAATAACTAAGAAAAACTATCAAATTAAATATATCTAATCGAAACATCAATTCAGACTTCAGAGCAGAGAGTGGAGTAGGCGAGTAGGAAACTCAACTTGAAGCCTGGCCTGCTCTATACTGGATCCGAAAGCCTTTGGCTTTGTGAACTAGGCTACTTGGCGCATAGCCAGAGACCACAGCTAATCTAGAGTGTGAGAGAGCTGTGTACCGATGAGACAAAGATCTTGCATTGATCTGAGAGATTTGCGTGCCAGCATCCCATTTTGACACATTCGCAACATTCGTGACAGTGCAAATTGAGCGCACCCAAAGTTCAGGGCCAACTGGCAAATACAGAAAAATATGATTATATATAGCGACTATGATCTGTTGCTCTCCCACACTCGCTCCCTATCTCACTCTCACTCTCTGCCTCTCTCATTGAGTTGTGTCACGCATACAGACATTGAGACTTATTAGCTGACAGCAGCATCGCCTGTATGGCCATATAGACACTACTATGTGTTATATTTAGAGAATGCCTTAGATTGTTGTACTCAAATGTTCTTGATTAAGTTGTCAGCAATCAGCGATATGATGATCCCCGAATGCCACCGGAGATGCCGTTTAGCTATAACTACGACACACACACACACACACACACACATGTATATAGGTTGATTTAACTGTTGTTATTGCGAGTTTTACTTCCAAGTAGCTGTTGCTGTTGCTGTTGCTGTTGCTGCTGAGATGCAGCTCTGGCCATTAAGTGGCTGCCATTCAAAAGTATATCCGAGATTTGAGCTAACAATTGACACTCAAGTTGCTGTCGCTCGACTATGTGCTTTGATAATGACACATACACACACACACACACAATCGCACACATTGAGAAACTTGATAAAGGCAGATTGAATGCTGGAAACAAATGGCCTGCCGCTGGCTAGCACAGTGATAGCAAACAGTTGTCCCTCAGCTCTGACAATCATATATGTTGCTGTCGTGACACAACCGCAGCAGCAGCAGCAGCAGCAGCAGCAGCATCGGTCACGGCAGCAACATTGGCATGCAGCGCCTTATCACTAGCAGCCGGCAGCAACAGAGTGCATTTAGATAGCAGCAGCAGCAGCAGCAGCAGCAGTCGTAGATAAACCAAATAAATTTATGCTATGTCAAATTAGCAATAGAAAGATCAGCTCAAATACTGGAACTTATCAATGTTGTGCAGCATATTATCAATATAAAAATATATGTATATTTGTATTATATAGTATTTTCTCTTGTGCATATGCATTCCATGAACTCTATTCTATTCTCTTTTAATGTCTATAGGAGCTGACATCTAAAGCTGAAAGATTCTTTTATTTTCTGCATGCCGCAGCGTAAATACCCTTTAAAGCGTTTGGGTCTGTGTATACATTTATAATTCTATAATTTTTTAAATACTAAAGAAACATTTTCGTTTAAATTTAGCTTCATAATAGTATATTTATAGTCTTATACTTATGCTCTTACATTTTAGACTATATAAAAGCTATATATCTATAAGAGCATTATCAGATTCAGCATAATCATAATATTTTTCGAGTCCTATAGTACTTATTATGCTCTTATATCCAAACTTATACGTGCTTTCTATACTTATCACTCTTATACTTTTATACTCGTACTCTTATACTCGTGCACTAACTCAAGAGAGTATACGAGTTTTGTGCAATTTCTTGAATTGTCTCTCTCTCTCTCTCTCTCTCTCTCTCTCTCTCTCTCTCTCTCTCTCTCTCTCTCCCTCTCTCTCTCTCCCACTTTCTCCCTCTCTCTACTTACTTGTCCCCCTCTTCATGCAGCTATAGAGTTGATCTTTGATTCACACACCATACATACATATATATATGTATATATTCTGATTTTCCGATTTCTCATTAACTCTATATTCATCTATAGCTATCGATATCGAGCTTTACAGTTGATATAACAAAGTTTCCCTTGAAACGTGTTTTACTATCAACGATCACAACAATCTTTGGATTAAATATTTAATTTTAAATGCATTTCATTGATTTCCCAATAATTGTAGCTGCAGCTGAAGCGTGAAAGCGCATGATTGCAATAGGCTATGCTCGACTGGAAAAGTTTGAAAAAAGACAAAGCTGAGTGAAATCGGCTAATACTGCTGATCAGATATATGCATATGCATATATATGTATATATGCTTGCCGATCACTCATGTCTTTAAAATAGATAGTGTATTAAAATAACTAATATACCCATTTGAATAGTGTTCTGCAAGTGTCCGACACTCGCTAAATCTCTCTGTGTATGGAGTGTATGTCTATAGAAAGTTTTTACCTAAGTTTCTACTCTCTTATGAACTGGCTAGGAAATATGTTATGTTTCATATTTAGATTACCAAGAACTTGAGAAGATTTGCACGCCCAACGGATTACCTTTTGCCAACCATTTCAACTCTAGCTATACGCTATATCCTCTACGTATCTTCTTTGTCTACCTCATTCATATATAAATATATATTATTTATTCATTGTTACGAAAATATTGAAATGCAACAATCTCAACAAGTGTTTTCTCATTTCTTATTTCTCTCCCCTTGTTTTTTTTTTTGCTCATTTGGCGTCTGGCATTTATTTTTTAATTTTCATATTCGTTTTTATTTTGAATATTCTATTTGTTTCGTTCTTCGTTGCTGCTTGTTTATTTATTGGCAGCAGCAGGCGAAAGACAGCAACAGCAACAGCAACAGCAACAAAATTGTTCTTGCCTGTTGCTCTCTATGTGGCTAAGAGGGCGGGCAGAGGCTTTTACTACTAGAGCTAGCTTTTGTGCCCTAATGGGCATTGCGTATATCTTGATTATATATATATTTAAACATATACATATATACATTTTCGACTTGGACTTGGACTTGTTGCTATTGTTGCCATTGTTGTTGCTGTTGCTGCTGCTGCTGTTGCTGTTGTTGTTGGGCCGCCAACGTTTGTCGCTATTTGTGTTGGTCGTTTTTGCGTTTTAGGTGGGCGAACCTGGCGTCTAGTCGAACGCCGATGCCGGGCCAACACGCAGCATCAGCGAACAGCAAACAGCGAACAGCGAACAGCCTAGCAACATAATCGCAACGCAGCAAACTTTTGCATTCGTTACGCACACGCACAAAATACAAAAAAAAAAAAAAAAAAACAACTCGAAAAAAATTTTAAATAAATAAATTACAATATATACATATATGTTTTCATATTTCACACATATATACAATATATATATATATAGAGAACATGTGTATTTAAATTAATATTTCACCTCTTTCAAAATTCTTTCCTTTTGCACTGGAAACTGAGCGAAAGAAACAATAAAAAAAAAAGAACAAAAAAATAACAAAAACACGTGAAAAACGCGCGAGTTTTCTAAACGCACAGAAAACTCGTGAAATTTGTTTTATTTATTCCGTTTTTTATGTTTTTTATTTGTTTGATTTTTAGTTAATATTTTCTTTTTTGCGTGTATATCTGATCTAATAATTTCTCTATAATTTCCAATTATATTTTGATTAATGCATATGTGTAATTTGTTTTATTTAATTATTTATTATTTTTATTTTTTGTTTATTAGTTTGTTTTTCTTGTTTATATATATTTTTTAGTCGCGTGTCTCGTCGCAGCGCTGGCTGCTGGTCAACTGAATTAAGAACGGGACGCGTTGCGGCCGCGTCTGCGGCAACGGCAGCGTCGACAGCGACGGCAGCAGCGACGACGACGACGACGACGACGGCGGCGGTGGCGGCATTTAATGTGAGTCGTCAGGCCGAGGCACTTCGTCAGACTTTTTGCAGTGCAAACTGCTGTTGCTGCTGCTGCTGCTGTTGTTGTTGTTGTTGCTGCTGCTGCTGCTGCTGCTGTTGTTGCTGTTGCTGTCGTGCGGAAATCACAAAAATTAGGCGGCCCCAATGGACATAGGCCGTGATTGTCACACGAAGCCGACTCGCATCGAACCAAACCGAACTTTGATGGCGGGTATTTTATTCTGGGGTTTCGCATAGTAAATGGGCAATGGTGGACAGGGCTGGGTGCTGGGTGCTGGGTGGTGGGTGGTTGGCTGGTTCGCTGGGTGGGTGGGTGCTGCGTGTGTGTAGCGGTAGCCATGGAACGGCTGCGCCACCCAACCGGCCATTAAAAGCAATTTGTTGACAGTGACACACAAAAATAGATACATAAAGTGAAGCGACAAGTTGATAAAACTGATGACAAAATACAAAAGCAAAAGCAACAGAAAAAGCAAAAAAAAAAATATATATATATATATATATATATATAATAAAGCAAAGCCAGGCCGCGTTACCGACCCAGCCACGCCCCCTCCAACTCCGCATAGACGGGATGTGTTATTACATCATCAGCATATGATATTTATTTCCAACTCTATAGAATATTACAATAGCCATAGCTTAAAGATTTTGGCCGATTGCGAAATTATAAAGCCATCAGTGAATGGCTTCAAGTCTCTGGATCAACATAAATCAGAGCAGAGGCAAAAGGTAATTTAGGATGATTTTTATTCAATAAATGAACGACATGTTTATTCATTCATTCATTCATATTCATTCTATTTTAATATTGTGCAGCTACACGGCCATAAAATATCTATTATATTACATTTATGGGAGTTCACATTTCGCACGTTGTCGCCCTTCATTACTTGGCATTTCTTTCCGATTCCTAAGCCCAGAAGTCAACCCATGTCAAATTAACCGACTAATTTAATTAGGTCGAGAAAAGAGCCGGAAGAGGGGGAAAACAATTTAGAGTAGAGTGTTTTTTTTTTTTCTCGCAAATGGGAAATATATGTTTAACGCTTTGGTCAGAAAACAAAATTGAAAATCAAAATTTAGAATTTTTTCTAAATGATTTTCAAAAGTTTCGCTGTTTAAGGAATATCTATGAATATTCTTATATTCTCTGAGATTCTAAGACATGGGAAACAGTTGCCTGCCTATGCAACTTAAATTTGTATTATTTTAGATATAGTTTATCATCTATCATTCTCTCCCTTCTGCTCTTCATTTCTCTGCTTCACTTCTTTTATCATACTCTTTAGCATTTTATCTAACATACTTTTTATACCTTTTCCCTCTTTCTCTTTTTCCGTTCTCTCGCTCTCTTCATTTCCCCCATCTTCCCCAACAACTTTCTCTCTCTCTTTTTCTCACTCTCTCTATGTCTTTCTTTTTCTCTTTCTTTCTCTCATTCTTTACTTGTCTATCTTCCTCTTTCTGTTTCTCTCTCTCTCTCTATCTCTCTCTCTCTCTCTTTCTCTCTATCTCCCATTCTCTTTCCCATCCTTTCCCACTCTGTCTCTCTACCTCTCTACCTCTCTACCTCTCTACCTCTTTCTCTCTCTCTCTCTCTCTCTCTCTCTCTCTGTTCTCCTCCCTCTCGCTCTCTGTCTCTAACAACCAATCAATTATCAATACCTTCTACAAGTATCACACAGTCGCCAATACCCGCCCCGCAATGCATCTCCATTTGTTTAGTTTTTCCTTTTGGCATTGCATTTTATTGCTGCCATTTCAAAGGCAACAACAATAATAATAATTAGCTTTTCATTTGTACAGAGCACAGACAATAAAGCGTCAGAGCCAAATTGCCTTTAATAAACATATATTTACGTTTAAGAGCTGCAGCGCACAGGCATTATTTTAGATATACAGATATATGCATATGGGATATAGAAACCAAAGATCAGTCTATTAACTACAACACCTGCCAACTGAGGTAGCCCAGGCGATAGCATAAATAAAGATTAATACAAAATCTCACAGCATTTAACTTGCAGAGATCATAGTGAACGCACTCTCTCACTCTCTTTCTCTCTCTCTCTCTCTCTCTCTCTCTCTCTCTCTCTCTCTCTCTCTCTCTCTCTCTCTCTCTCTCTGTTCACTACTGTGCAATCGTTTGAGATCGTGTGAGCCCAATGACGTTGGCGTCTCATAAGTAATTGCCAGATTGCGTCCGGCAGCAATGCAACCGCATCCATTGCCGGTGGGCGTATGGAGATGCAGATTTCCGCTGGCTGTCACTCAGTTGATAACGAGCTGCATCTCAGAGGGCATCACACACGCACACAAGCATGTATGCATTTGTATTGGCATCGTGCGTGCAAACATTGAAATGTGTGTCAACAAAAATTGCACACACAGCGGGCAGCATATGAAGATGTATTTCAATCACACTGTCCAAGCGGGCATGACTCGGGGTTACACACACACACACACACACACACACACACACACACACACACACACACGCACAATGCACTTGCCATATAATAACTGTGATTTGACACACTCTCATTGCCCATCTCACTCTGATCTCTGTCTCTCTGTCGGTCGGTCTGTCTGTCTGATTGTCCCATTAATGTTGCTGCGTCCAGCAGCGAATCGGCGTCAGCAAATCAATTAAACCACTTTTTGTATAGCAGCTCTACGATGTGGGGGCTGCCATTGCCATTGTGGCTTAGTCGTTAAATGGCAACTAGCTCCACTGACAGATGCGCTGGCATTCGTATAAAATTATGAAAACTAATGAAACGCGAAGGCAAATTGCCTCAACTTGAAGCACTCGACTGCCTGGCTGCATGAATTGAAACATTTCACATGGAACAACAGGCTAAATAGCTATTCCACTATTCCTTTCAAATGACACCAATTGGTGTGGCTGTAGATATATCAATTGAATATATACATATATGTATATCCAAAAATAAATGTGTAAAACATAATTTATGAATTGAAATAGTTTTGATTTTTCATTTTGTAGTTGGCTATTTTTATGAACTAACTAAATTATGTTATACATATGTCTTTTTGTTCCAAAAAATATGAATTAATAAAAAAATATTTTAATACAAAATATGTTTTTATTTTGTTTCATTTTTTAGTGGCATATTTTTATGCACTAACTAAATTATTACAGATTTCTTAAATATAAACAAAAATATATAAAATATATTTAAATATATGAAAATTATGTTCAAACAAGTAAGAAGACTCTAGTCGAGACTGCTCGACAACGAGATACCCTGCATTTTGGAATCCTATAGCTCCATTTTTAGATGGACGATCTTCATGTAATTTTCGTAGTAGATTAATAGCATCTAAATGAAGGGAGCGTGTCAATTGAAAGCTGAAAATTCATAATCTGCGTATCCATAATATCTAGCCATATATACAAATTTGAAGTCTCTAGCTCAAACGGTGTAGAAGTTATGCTAAAAAAAAAAGCGTTAAAAAAAGTATACGAATTTTTTTATCGAGTTATCGAAAAACAAAATAAACTAGTACTGCGTAGCTAACATAGTTATTTAAGCTTTCTAGCTATTGTAGTTTCCGAAATCTCGACTTTCATACGGACGGACGGACGGACAGGACTATATCAACTTATTTTTTTGTGCTGTTCAAGAATAGATATATACTTTATGGTGTCTGCGACGTGTGCTTCTGCCTGTTACATACATTTTCACAAAACCATCATACCCTGGTCTCCCATTTTCAATGGGTTCAGGGTATGCAAAGGGGGCTTACCACTAAGCCCCACTATTGTTTTTATGAACACTTCTGCATTTATAGCCAATTACTTAGTAAGTGGAAAAAAATAAAGAAATTCGTAAGCAATTTGTTGAAGTAATGCAAAGACATAGCATAGACTACACATACTCTATATATAGACTTGTGTTTGTGTGTGCTTGCAGACACAGCTTAATCACTCGCTGCAACTGCAACTGCAACTGCCACAAGTGCAACAACTGTTGTGTGTGGTTTCTTGGCAGTTGACGCCGACGCAATGACGTCATTGATGACAGCAACAGCGACAAACTGACTTCTGTCTCAGAGTCTATGTGTGTGTGTGTGTGTGAGTGTGCCGCCCTTGGCCGCATTAGCATAGGCAGACCATAAAAAGCAGACAAAGTTTGGCCAGACAGGTTCGCTTCACACTGCAGTTTGTGTGTGGTGCGTGTGGGTGTGAGAGTCTACGGAGGCGGAGGCGGGGGTGGGTGCGGCAGCAATTGAACTTGTCGCTGAGCCAATTGAACAAGCACTGGAAGAGCCAACATTCGCTGCCACACAACACTCAACACTCCCGACACATTGAGGCATCCCAAATGCGACGAATGCCGCACCCCCTTTAACATCTGTTGAGCCCATGCCAGAAGCCATGTGTGTGCGTGTGTGTGTGTGCTGCACTTAGAATTCACAATAATTAGTTGAGGAAACAATTTTTAAAGTGCTCCACTTGCCACTTGTGCATGTGGCTTATGTGGCTGCCACTTTTGCGCCTTTCCGACTTGCCGACTTTCCGCTTTTCCACATTTTCCATTTGGCACTTCCCGCTGTGCCTTTCACGCCTCGTTCATCATCCTGCAACTATTTTCAGTTGTCTGACACACTTAGCCAGCTAAGAGGCATTCACTCATTTGTTTACAATTCACGCATCTCTTGCTACTTCACACACACACACACACACAGAGAGAGGGAGAGAGACACCCAGTCAACATCTATCCATTTTTCCCCTTATTCATTTGTTTGTCTTTCAGGCACTTTGATGGATTATGTGCGGTCTATTGAACGCCATTTCTTGGCTATAACTAAATTCTTTATAGCCCTAACAGCAAATGTGCCTAAATAGCAGAAGGGGCCTTCTCGCAGCAGCAGGAGATCAAGAAGGTTGCCCCATGCCATGCCCATGCTCCGTTTGCTTCAGCAACTCATTTGTTTATGCTCAACGAATCTCATCATCTTTAAACATCGCCCAATGAAGCCTTGAAGTCATCTCTAATAGATCCAATACGATATGCATGAATGAATATACATATATCTAAGTACATCTATAAAAGTATTGTTAGAATTTGATTTTGAAACATATATACATATATAGTGTATATATTACAGAGTTGAGCTATATAGCATATCTGCATATATTTTAATGGTATGTTAAATGGAATATCTTTATATTTGATAGGCTTTCGATTATATCTTTAGATTATGAAAATCGTATCATATATAAACATTATTATAATATATAGTTACATATACAATATACAATATGTATATAATAATCATATAGCCTTCATTGAGATTCGTTTTAACAATTAGTATACTCAAATATGGAAATTAAGAGTATATATAATATAGATTTTTCACAATTTTTGTATGTTATAGCTACAATAGAAGAACTTCAAAGCTAGTTATGCTAAACTGATTTCACTTGCATATTATCGATAAAAATCGATATACTGTTTTCGTGCTTTTAAGCATTTGCTCATTTACTTGAATATGCAGGAGGCCTCAATTGTAGCACTGCAGAGTATCTGCTAGTCGGGCATGCAGAAGCAGCACGCGCCTCATTATGCTGCCAATAAATTGCTAAAAACAAATCAAAGAACTCAGCGCTGTAGACAAAATATATATACATATACTATAGGAACAATTGGTAAAAGAGATAAATTAAGAAATATATATACATTTTTATTTATTTATAATTTATATATATAAATATTATTTTTAACAATTGTTTCAATGGAATATGTTTTATATAGATTTCTTGCTCTGACGACTTTTTGGAACTAAACTCTGGCTATAAATCTCTCTCCCGTCTGAGCGCTATATAGTACTATAATGGAGAGCAGCGGAAGGCAAGCTACTATAATGATAAATGACTTACGTTTGCAGCGAGGCTAGATTGGTGGCTGAGGCGCCAACGCCGCATGCCGTGGAATGCATTTGCTTCGTTTTGTTGTTGTTATTGTTCCGGGCGAATGAATCGCTCACAGCTCAACGTTGAAGCTGGCTGCACTTGTTGCGAATTGCCAGGAATTTTCGCGCCAGCTGTGCGTCTGAATTTCCCGCTAACTTTTGCAAGTTGTCCAGCAGCGCCAAAGAAAAACAAAATCAAAAACAAACCAAAAAAAAAGGGACAAACCAAAACAAAAACACACGCGCTAAACTAATATGCCCGTTGCGTACACACAAAAAAAAAACAAAGTTTTTATAGAATTATTAACACACACACACACACGAGCGCGTGAACAGGTGCAATTGCAGTAACTGGCAGTAGTTACGTTTGGGTCTCGTATCAAGCGAATTCACAGCTCGGCGCACGACGTTCCATCTCTGACTGAATAACCATTTCCGCTGAGGATGCTCAGAGACCACCGAAACGGCGGTGGTGGTGGTGGTGCCAGCAGCAATGACTACTCCCATCTAAACACACAAACACATACAGAGAGAATACACACACACACACACAGACACCCACGTGGCTGATCTATCTAGATGTGAGTGTCGTTGTTGTTGTTCTTGATATTGCTTAGCATAAACATACCAAAAAATAAAAGAAGGAAATTAAATGCCGCAGCGCTTTGCTCATGAGCTGAGTTATGTGTGTGTTGGTTGGTGTGTGTGTGTGTGTGTCTGAGTGTGTGTGTGTGTAGGCAATGAAATTTAAACACACACACACACCATGCACACACAGTTGGCAATGCATGCCATTGTGACTCACATTGAAAACAGTCAAACAAATCAAAGAACCTAAACAAAAGTTAGCAACAATCTAAATGTGCGCTGCATGGCGTATGCTTAATATCTTATTGAATGCATTGCACTACAGATAGATATATGTATATACATATATGCATTTATATATATATATAACTCAGGTATATATAAAAGCAAAGAAAGCCAACATGAACAAATGAATTCGCAATTCAAATACTCAAAAGAATTTGTCATAATTAAAATTCATATAACTAACAATATTTTATACTATTTTATATATATTTATTTTTTATTTTATTTTTTTGTTTATTTATTTATAGTAAATATATATGATATTTGTTTATAAACATATATACAGTGTATCACATTAATATTCGGTTTTTTGTTTGTTTGTTTGTTTGTTTTTTTTTTCAACTTCAAACGCAAATAAAACATAAACTATTTATTAAAATAATAAAATTGTTATAGGTTGAAAACTTAGTTTTTCAGAGGTTTATACATAAAGTTATTATATTTAATATAACTAAAGGAAATTATACATAAACAGTTACATTAATACTCGTTTTTTTTTCTTAATTGATCATATTTAATAGTTTAATATCGTATCTATTCATTTTTAAAGGCATCTTTAGAAATTTAGAAAAATTTTTAATAATTTTTATTGTATCATATGAGCCGACCTGCTCTACTTGTAGCTGTGCCTTTAGGAGGTCTATTGTTGATATCGGCCTTCTATGAACTTGATCGACAAATTCTCTATAGGGTTGAGATATGGGGATTGGGCAAAATTCATTCGAGTCACATTGAATGGGACATTTTGCATGTTATTAAAAATATATACATATAAAGTAAAACCACAATTTTAAATTAATAATTATATATTTTTAAAATATATATTTTGAAAGACTTTATAATTTTATAAATTTAATGTGTAGCTTTACTTTAAGCTACAATAATAAAACAAACGAAAAAAGAATAAATTAATATTTTAAAAATTTTAGTTAAAGAAAACATAAACCTTTAAAAATGTTACTAAATAAATGACAAAAAATATAAATAATAATACAAAATGTGATGCCTAATAGGACAGTCGAACACGCCTGACTTCTTAATACTCGTGCACGCTTCAAATGTTTTCAGTTTTGCCACGCCTCCCTTAGGCGCGCCATATAATTTATAGATCTATGTATGTAGAAGGTCAGCAGAAGTTATGGCTCTCTCTCTCTCTAAAGGTTAGATTTCTCTAAACGAGTATATAATTCAACTTCAATAACACCTCTTCTTTTGTTTACAAAGCTAATGCTAGTGTTTTCCGATAATCTCAATCTAAAAACAATCTAAAACAATCCATATTCCAAGACCAGAAAGCTGGACAGACAGACTGTCGAGCATCGAGCACAATCAATATACTCTTTTCATTGTGAGAGCAGAGTATAAAAGGACTGAATCACTTAATACTTAATACAATACTTAATTGCTTATTTCTATATACAATATATATATATTCTATATATTTATATACATATTTTCCAATATTTTTTCAGCTTAATTATTTGCTTTCAATTGGTAGCTGAAGCCAATATTTTGTTGATTTTTATTTAAATACATTTTTTTTTTCGACTTTCATTTGGTAGAGCATCTGGCGAGCGTCGACGGATGTCTCGTGGCTATGGCTGGCTGCCTTGTTGCTTGGTCACGTCAAAAGTCCATTCCAGAGCTCAGCCACCACATGTCGTTCGCTCTTGTTGTTGCTGTTGTTGCGGTGGTGCTGCTGCTGGATGCTGTGGTGTGAATGAATCACGACTAACGAAAATATAAAAGCAGGGCAAGAAACTACATAAAACGAAATGTGTAAAAAGGCCAACTAATACACACACACGCACACCTTCAAACGGCTGCCACAGCATTTGTTTGTTTACATTCACAGCTCTGCCGCTGCTGCTGCTGCTGTTGCTGCTGCTGTTGTTGCTGTTGTTGCGCCTGCTGCTGCTGTTGCTGCTGCTGCTGTTCGTTGATCGCGCATACGCCGCTTATGACGCTTAAACAGGGCGCGATTTGAGATTTTCCAGCTGGCCAGCAATAACTTTGCCTATGCCCCGGCTCGTGCACACACATATGGCCACTTAGCTGTGTGCGTGTGTGTGCGTGTTTGTGCGTCTTTGTGTGTGTGTTTAACAGTGGCATTTTAGTGGAGCCACTTGGCCACTTGGACCACTTGACATTGAAGGGAGGACGCAAGTTGTGATACTTGCCAAGCTGGGAAACGAACTTGGAGACGCGCCTGTGTCATAAAACTTCCTATTGGCATTATGTGTGTTGTGTGTGTGTGTGTGTGTGTGTGTGTGTCACTCACATAGTTACAGCAAAAGCAAAACGCACTTTGGCCAACAGCGTGTGTGACATCAGTGCGACATTTTTAGCCAACGCCAGTTGCCATTTTCGTTTGTGGCCCACAACGAAACACTGTCACACCCGCACCTCCCCCCCGCCGCTAACCAGACAATTTCACCCAACAGCTAGACACAACATTCAATGGATAAAAATTTCTATCCATTAATTTACAACTGACACACAAAAGCCAAAAGCCAAAAATTTCTGCAAAGTCAATTGCTCAGAAAACGAACTCGAAATACGCTCAAACAAATCATATTTGACACAAAAAGTGATCTACTATATACTTGATATATAAATATATTATAGTATATCTTTGAAATATATATTGTTCTTTAGGATATTGTAGCTAGATCAGCTTGAGGATTTGTAGCTGTAGCTAATCGTATATATTTCATTATATAGTTAGAAATTATGTAGCTATCGTTTGGCAGTTATATTTGCCGATCTCATTTGTGATATATATATATACGATATGTACGCCTCATATATCAATAACAATAACAACAATATATAAAATTAATTTTTTTTTTAATTACAAAATTATTTAAACTTTTGTTCCATTTAATTTGTTAGTTGTTTTAATTGTTATTCATAATTTTATTATTTTTAATTATCTCTTTGTATAATTGTTTTAAAATAATTGCAAAGCTTAGCCAAACCTGATTTTTTTGCGACGCCCTCAAGAGCTTTAGATAACATCTTCAAGACTAACTTGAAGTCGAGCGCCACCCAAAACCTAAGACTCATTTCGGGCCAAAATGCCACTAAATGCAATCATATAAAAATATTTTAAGTATTTACTCCAACTATATATAACTTGATTTTTGATCTGTAGTAATCATAGCTTCAAAGCGTAAAAGAGAGTCTTTTTTCCAATATCCAATCTAGCTCTTTCAATGAGCAACAAAGATTTTCCAATAGTCGCTCTACTCTCCGATTCTCAAAAGTGCGCTGCGACAATGAGTGAGGCAATTTGTTTACATATTGACTCTTCTCATAGGGTATCTATAAATCATATCACGCACTATAGCTATATTCAATAATTATATATATAAAATCCAATATTGACCCTTTGCTTCAAGGTTGGCTCTAGTTCGATAGGCTTAAGAAATCATTTTTTGTTGTTCATATTGAATTACAAACCGGATGACAAAGTTGGTAAACTCGCTGTCAGATGGCCAACAAATTGCTGGTCTAGAGAAACTTTTGTTGTTGTTGTTTTTTTGTCTTTAATTGTTCGTGATTTGTTGTTGTCGAAATTGAAATTGAAGTCGCGTGGTGATTAGCGGTTAGCGATTAGCGATTAGCGCCATTTGATAGCCAACTTCAAATGCTCAGCATGGGGCGCAACGCTTCCGGTCAGCCCCATCGCGCCACGGGCTCCCCTTTGGGCCCGCTGTCCCAGTGCCCCTCGGCGCTCGGGCTGACGCCACGTTCATTGGCCCCGTGGGTGCGCCTTGGTTTATTTATTCAGCTTGAGGCCACGTCCGCTGCACTCGAAGGGCCATAAAGAGTGGAGAGAACAACATCCTAATCCAAATAGGGATAGACAATGGGATCGCGGCCGGCGCGCAGCGTCTGCCACAGACTTTGCTTGATCTTGCCGTCGACCAGCCTTGGGCCTGCTCTCGCCCTGCCCAGCTGGCTGTATGGTGGCGGACGTTGCAGCTGGAGATGCATGCGTCGCCGCTGACGCACCGGCGTTAGCCAGATCAGCTCCGCCTGTCGCCGCCGTCGGCGCTGGTGCAGCGTTCGAGAGGCACAAAAGGGACGCATTGTCACATAGTAGACAATCTCGATCACAGAGAAGATGCTAAAGCCCATGAACAGACCCAACAGACCACCCGTATTCGCTGCAAGAGAACGTAACCCCCGTCCCATGATCGTGCATCAATCCGATGTTCATCCGTACTTACACAGAAACTCGGTGAAGCCAAACATTTCCGATTTGGTTGTGCTGCGGAAATTATTGGTCAAATAGTAGAAATGGAGAATGGCCAGCTCCTTGACATTGCCATTCTGGCTGGCATTGAAGAGACGCTCCGGCAGCTGCTCCCCATTCTGATAGCTGGGACCGGCCACGATCGTGGAGCTGGTCATGATCGACTTGTAGGTGAGCTCGAAGCAGCCCGGCCAGCAGTTCTCGCAGGACAGATTCGTCTTCGACGACTCGATCTCCGTCTGCACCCGATTCGTGCAGTTGTTATCGTTGGGCCCACAGACACGCGCTGCCGGATCTATCCGAGGCAAGTAGTAGAGCACACAGCTGCATTCACGCAGCAGCAGCTTCGCCTCGCACTCCAGCTCACAGTTCTTGCGCGAGTAGGTGCGATAATAGGCCAGATCGTTCTCATCCGAGAAGAGGCAGCGGCGCACCGCCTTTTTGATCGAGCGTATGCTGGACGTGGCATCCTCGTAGACCGGCTCGATGGGTATGCGTGCCTCGCGGCCGGCGCTAACCACGAAACCATAGTTGCTCACCTTGGGCAGCTCAGCGGGATTATGCACAAGTACCTGCAAAGGCAGATAGGAAGAAAAAGAGAGAGAGAGAGAGAGAGAGAGGGGGAGAATGATGGGAGTAACTTTGTTAATGAATTCACCTTGAATCCATTGCCCATGGACTTGGTGCAGTAATATTCGGCGGTCGAGGCATTCAACACGACAGTGAGTCCCATGCGACTACCCGTGCCGCCAGATGCTCGAGGATAATAGAATTCTGGTAAATTCTTGGCATAGCCCGATTCGGGAGTCCAGTCGATGGCCTTGAATATTGAATTCTCTGTCGCCGGCTCGATGCGCACATCGTCCGTATAGTTGCGAAACAAGTAAATCGGATCCAGTGCATTGAATGTGCAGCACAGTCCATCGTCCGTCAATATCGAATTGAAGATCGTCGAGCAGACCTCCTTGCGTGAGCCGAAGCTGCAATGGAGCAGCATCTCATCACATGGCTGGGCAACCTCCACCAGCAGCGCTTTAAAGTACGTCCAGGTGCCAATGTACGTGATGGTCTGATCGTAATCCTTACTGCACAGATTCATAAGCAACGAATAATTTTTGCTAGTGCTGAAAGGGGATTGGATAGGAAATGAACAGGGAAAATGAATGGTAAAGTGGGATAGTGAAAAAGAAGAGAGAGTATTTCATAAGGTCTCATTGAAGTAAATACAGCTACGAGTACACCCAGCCCATTCTCCCTTCATATCTTACCTGGAAATACTTTGAACACGACTTCGCAGCGCCTGATTCAGATTACATATGGTTATAGCCGGAAAGGGAATGTTGCTTGTCAGCTGCTGCTTGGCGCTCGTCGAGATGATGATGGGCGAGGCGCTCCATTTGATGTAAATGTTTGATATGAAGAAACCCGACAGAATGACCACCAGCACGAAGGATATGCCAAAGAAAACACTGACACAATTTAGTGATAATAATATTGATATTTATACATAAATATAGACATGTATGTATAATTGTATTTATTCCCATATTTAAAGTTGTACAGATCATGATTTTATGGAAGGGAATCTCTGCTCACAATTTAACTCAAATAATATGCACTCCCTTGCTATTAGCCTACTTGGCTTTCTCTCTCTCTCTCTCGCTCTCTCTCTCTCGCTCTCTCTCTCTCGCTCTCTCTCTCTCGCTCTCTCTCTCGCTCTCTCTCTCTCTCTATTTCTTTCTTTCTCTTTTAGTATCCCAGTGTCTCTCTCTCTCTTTGTCTCTATTGCATAGTCTTGGCTTCCCCCTATCCCTAAACAATTATTCATCTTTACTTATTCTCATTGTTCCATTCGCTCAGGCTCCTCCGCCTTTTCCTATATCCCCCCCCCCTTTGTTCCCTTTACTCTCCTTCACATTAAAAGTCTCTCAATCTATCCATCTCTTTCTTTTTTCACACATTTCGACACTTATTCAATTCTCTCTCTCATCTGTCGCTTTCTCACTCTCTCTCTCTCTCTCGCCCTGTTTTCATCCCCCTCTCTTCATCATCATTCTACATTATATTATTCTCTCACTCTGATCAATCTGATCTCATTTCGTTCGATCAAACTTTAGATTAAAATATTATCGACTTACCGCTCTGGTATGGTAATGCTCTCTTCAGCTATATACTTGAGCCCATGCAGGGAACTGTTCTTCAGATAATACTTAATGCTCTTCTGGGCTGCCTCGCGGCTGCACATGCTCTGCTCCTCATCCATGGAGTCGTCACTGTGACTGTGGCTGTGACTCTCGCTGTGACTGTGACTAAGCTTGTGGCTGCGCTTCTGATTCTGCAGCTGCCTATTGGCCGCCAGGTAGAGCCTTTGCATTTTGCCATCTCCATGGAATCTCATGTTGCAACTAACTGCACGGCTCGGCACGCAAGCTCCATTTATAGGTGGTTCGTCCAAACACTTCGATCCAATCGCCGCTCATCAGCCCTAATCATATTGACCCTTGGCAAATATGGCCAGCGCCAAATTGCCAAATTGAATTGGCAGTGGCTGCCAGCCACGGCAAATGCCGCTTAATGCACATGAGCAGTGGGTAGATGGGGTGAGGGTGGATTGTTGTTCTCTGTTTGCCATAGGAGTCAATAGAAGTTAGAGCAGACAACGCATGCACTCGCTTATCCATATCCCATCGATAGCCACGCATCCAGTGCCATACCACGAGCTGTCAACAGTCGTGCACCACAGCCACATGCCGCTGCTCCCAAAATAGCGGAGGGCATAAAATACTAGTACATAATATAAACAATAACAATACCAACAACAACAACAACAACGACAATTAAAAACTAGAGCGAATAGCAACTTAAAACAAAAGAAAACAAAACAAAAACTCAAAGGCAACGCAGCGACATAATTTACTGCTCTTCGAGATTGGGATTCGTTTGGATTTGGATTTGGATTGGCAGGGCAATAATCTAGTGCGAAAATGTGGCCAGAAATCAAATAAATTGTAAACTGTTTGAATCTATTTCTATAATTAGCTGAGACGTGTAACTGATTGTTTATTAATACGAAACAGCAAAACGAAATCTCAAGATTTTATAAAACAGTCCAAACAGATCTGCTGCCTTTATGTTTATAAAATTTCATTGAAATTCTCTTCAAAAAATATCTATTATATATACTGTTTATATTCTTATAACGCTTCTCACAACTCTTTAGCTTAATGTACAAACTGTTTCTTGAGTCTCAAACGAAACCTCAAGATTTTATAGAACAGTCTAAATAGATCTGCTAGCTTTATATATATTATATTCGACTAAAGGTACTTCAAAATATCTACATATATTTATATACAATTCTCATAAAGTTTTTCATAAAGCTTTTTCATAAGCTACACAATCTTTTCCTTGAGTCTAATATTTTATCTCTAGAGCTTAAAGTTCTGAGGTACATTTCATGCTGAGATTCATTTTATATCTTACAATCAATCAATTAATTCATTCACATTAAGACAAATTTCTAAATTAATAAATCTTCAAATAGTCATGTGAAAACATATAACGTATATTATATAACTATATATATTTGCACTTGACTAATTGTTATTAAACTTAAAGAAATCAACATTGAGATCCAAAATAGCCTCATTGGGCGTCTCTTTCATGCTGAGCGCCTCGACGGCATTGTCGCTGGCATGATCGTAGTGCGGTAGCATTGCACCCGCCACATGGCCAACGGCGGGTGGAGCGACGGCCACCGGTGGCGGCATCAGATCATCGCCAACGTTGCGCAACAGACTCTCCTCGGACGGCGGCAACAATTTGCCGCCAGCGGACAAATTTAAGCGTTGAGCCGCTTCGTCGGTCAGCGTATCGTCTAGTGACATGCTGAGCCCCGGATAATCGACCAGATTGCGTGCACTAGGCACAGCGCTCGCGTGTGCCTCCGGCTCTGGTGTAGGCGCCTGCGCCGATTCCATTGCCGACATATCCAGCGCATACTGACCCTCGGGTATGCCCAGAACGCGTGCAATACGCGCGTTGACAAAATGCGAACCCGACGTGTTCCGGATGAGTCGAGTACTGCGCAACTGCAGCTGCTCCACAAAGTCGTTCAGTTCGTGCAGAAAGAGATCGGCACGTTGTTCCTCGCTGAGGTGAGCGTGTCGCTGCAGCTGACCGGTCAAAAGGCCAAAGAGTGTGGGCACATTGCTCTGCGCCAATTGCTGCTGTTGCTGCTGTAGGTGTTGCTGCTGCTGCTGTTGTTGTTGCTGCTGTTGCCGGAGGGCGAGTGCACTGGGCATATGGTCGGGATATTTGACGTAATGGCGCTGCAAGCGACGACCCAGGAATATCTTATTGCAGCCCGGACAAATAGCGTTCTGTGGCACGGCACGCTCCTTGGGCACCGCACCGTCAACTGTGGCAACAGGTGGTGCAGCGGCAACTGTTACTGGCGCACGATAATCCTTGTCCCGCAAATCGGCCACAAGCAAATCCAACATTTCGCCTGCAGCTGCTGTTGCCGGTTGTGGCAAGGCGGCGCGAATTATGCGTCCAGATCGCGTGCGCAGCATTGAATCTGCATCTGCAGCTGGAGTTGGCTCACTCATAGCGCTGTTTGTAGCTTCACTCGGCGCTGCGATTGCTGGCGATCTTTTCGAAGCAGCTGCAACCGTTGGCGCTGAGCGTTTTCGTGAGCCACTCGCTTTGGCGAACTTTGAAGTTGACGCCACCATTGAGCGACTGTTGCTAGCCGGCTGCATACCCATGCCTATGGGATCCATACAACGATAGATGGTCTTCTGATTAGTTAAGGCGTCCGTCCGCACGACCTCGTTTCGCTTGCTATGGATTATATTAAATATGTTAGGCTTGGATAAACATTAGTAAAACCTCATTTACCGGTCGATAACGATGTGATCCTCCTTGGCCAGACGATACAAATTGTAGGCCAGTTTAGCCAATGAATCGCAGTCCTTGTTAGCCACGTTAACCAACTCGGAGGCTGCGGCAGCGGCGTCTGCATCAAATTGATAGCGTTCAGGTAATTCCGATGGCGCCCCAGCAGCAGGCAATAGATCAACGCAGTTGAGCGATAATTGATTAAACTCGCCATTGCTCTTATTATAATTATGAATATTACTATGATTATTATTAGTAATAGTATTGTGCTTCTGCTGCTCTGCCACCGCCTGCAGCTGCATCACAGCGCCGTCCAGCTGTTCATCCGGCAGGTTAAGTACAAAACCAAATATCTCATCTTTGTGAAAGTCCGTGTTGTTGATGCTTGACTCGCCACTGGCGCCGGTAGATGGCACCAGCAAATCCTTCATTTCTGGTCGCCACTGCGTAATAAAGTGCAAGGTCACGATTTGTGTTTACCGTTCTTTTAACAACAATAAATTGTAGATTGTTTTTGTCATTCACAAGCATTTAAATGCGTCGAGCTTCATGTGTTATCGATGGCTCTTTGCGATGAATCGATATGCGCAACAATCGGCTTAATTATGTGTACTTACATCCCTATTATTACCATTGGCGAAATTTCCGGCTAACACTGCAATATTGAATCTTTATAAAGCAAATAACAATTCACTTTTTATAGCCTGTTACACAATTCGAATAATCGCTCGGTGATTGCTGTTAAACGGAAATCCTCCCACCTTCCCCACCCTTTGCACCGTCGGTCAGCCACAACCGATAGCAACTTTTCTCTTTTTTGCTGTGGAGCGGTACCAAGATGTCGAAAAATAAACTAAATTTAGTTCTGCCACCGGTGAATGTGGATGCAACTGTTGCTGCCGCACAGGTGGCACCAACGCCGCCGTTTAAAACAGCATCGGGAACAGAGTAAATATGATTCTATTTTCTGTATATATATTTTGAATTTTTTTATTTGATACCTCCCAACCGCCCACAATGCATAGAGAAAGATGTGTTTATTGCTGTTGTTGTTGTTGTCGTTGTTGTTGTTCGTATTGATATTGGTATTGCTTACCAACATGACGCACACACTACAAACACAATAATAATAATAATAACAACAAACACGCATAAGAACGCCTACATGCAGAAATGTATACATATACGCGTGGGCCCATGTATGTATGTATATCTATAGATATATATGTACGTAAAGGTGCGTGCAGAAATTGTGTGAATTTCCGGTTGATTCCTTAAGCCATTCAAAATACTCCTATCCAAAATGTTAGCACTTTTCGTTTTGTTCTGCAAAAATTCATTAAAAAGTTAAATTAAAGTACAAATAGTTTGCTGGGAAAGCCAAAAACAAGCATCGACGCCTTAACGGAAACGCTGGAGGGCCTCGATATGGACGACACGGAACGGAAACGCATCAAGGTATTCCTTAGCCAAAAGGAAAAGATTGGCGAACTCTCAGAGGAAGATCTGGAAAAGTTGGGTGAATTGGGTTCCGGCAACGGTGGCGTTGTCATGAAAGTACGTCACACCCTTACACACTTGATAATGGCCAGGAAATTGATCCATCTGGAGGTGAAGCCGGCGATTAAAAAACAAATATTACGCGAACTCAAAGTGCTCCACGAATGCAATTTCCCGCACATCGTTGGCTTTTACGGGGCGTTCTACAGCGATGGTGAGATAAGCATTTGCATGGAGTACATGGACGGCGGCTCTCTTGATCTCATATTGAAACGGGCCGGCCGCATACCTGAATCGATACTCGGACGCATCACATTGGCGGTGCTGAAGGGCCTCAGCTATCTGCGGGACAAGCACGCGATCATCCATCGGGATGTGAAGCCAAGCAACATACTCGTCAATAGCAGCGGCGAGATAAAAATCTGTGATTTCGGCGTTTCGGGCCAATTAATCGATTCGATGGCCAACTCATTTGTGGGCACACGCAGCTATATGTCGGTTAGTAAAAAAAATGAAATTTAATGTAAAATAATCTTATAGATCGAATGCTAAATTTTTGTCTTTGCAGCCTGAGCGACTTCAGGGCACACACTATTCGGTTCAGTCGGACATTTGGTCGCTTGGCCTTTCGCTGGTTGAGATGGCCATCGGCATGTATCCCATACCACCGCCAGACAGCTCCACGCTGGAAACCATATTCGCCGATAATGCTGATGATGGCAATCCAACGGTAGTGGAGCCAAAAGTAATGGCCATATTTGAGCTTCTTGATTATATTGTTAATGAACCGCCGCCCAAGCTGGAGCACAAGATATTCTCCAATGAGTTCAAGGACTTTGTCGACATATGCCTTAAAAAGCAGCCCGATGAACGTGCCGATCTCAAGACGTTGCTGGTGAGAAAAAAGTTTATTTACATCCATGCTGTTGTTCTTACTATTAATAAACACTTTGTATTTGCATTGCAGAGCCATCCATGGATACGCAAAGCGGAGGTGGAGGATGTTGATATATCGGGCTGGGTGTGCAAGACAATGGACTTGCCGCCATCGACGCCGAAACGCAATACATCGCCCAACTAATTAGCATTCCTTTATTTCACGAGCACACACACACACAACAAACAACACACGCACTTCTCGCACACATACACGTTATTTATTTGTATGTTATATATGTACATATATATTTATTTATATATATGTATGTATGTATGAATGTATGTATGTCTGTAATTGTTGTATCAACTCGCTTCCCACTTCCCCACTCTGTCGCTCCACAACTTTCATACACCATGTGTGGGTGCGTGCGTGCCTTAACACTCACATACTGGCCTTAACACACACACTCACATGCAGACACAATGAAAGTGAGAAGAGTGGAATACTGAAAACTGAATAGTGGTCGTTACATAGAAATTAAAAAAGTTTAAATAATCGTACTCACAAATCCCAAATAATGTGTTTTAGAAAAGCATTCTTAAGCAGGCCTGGAGTTTTACGTTGCATTCAGTCGAGCTCCGGGTGTAACAAAAATTCTGTTCATTCGTTGACTTGCTAGCCTTGTAGCATTACAAAATTTTCTGGCTTATCCGAAAAAAAAAAAGTTTTTTTCGTAGAAGAAAATATTATTTTTCGTTTGTCCTTTTTTTTTTTAATTTCCAAAAATGTCGAATTCTCTCAAGGTATTTCGTTTGGGACAAAATCTTTTGGCCAATTGTCGCATCGCCAAATTCCAACGCCCCATTTCGATAAGCGCATTTCAGTTTCAAAATTTGAAGGGTGAAGCCTTGAAGAAGCCATTGCCAGTTGAAGAAAAGCAGGCAGCAGCAACTCCCATCGGCTTAACCCCAACGCAGCGTAATTTGGTTGAGTTTGTAACGGGCGAAATACTGGAGGAACGCCGCGTCCAATTGCAATTGGAACCGCCATACATGATTGACGATTTCACAGGTCATTTCTCTGGCTCTAAGGTGGAGCTGATTAGAGAGTCACCGCACGAACGCATCAACATATTCTTCAATGTCAGCAAGAGTGTGCCACGTCGCAATGATGAAACTGGTGATCTGACCCCAGTGCGTAGTGTGCCCAAATTTGAGGTGCTCATTAGAAGAAATGATCTGTTGCTCTCCATATTTTGTGTGTTCAAGCCATGCGCATTTGAAGACGTGGAGCCGGAATCGTTGGATCAACCACCTCAAGAGAATGAAGTATTTGAGATACAGGACCTATCGCTATACAATCACGGTTGGAATGATAGCTGTTTTACCATTGATGCATCGCTAATTGATGACAATTTGCAAACCATGATTCTGGAAATGCTTGAAGAGAAGGGCATTACACATGAGTTTGCTAGAAAGCTTTCGGACATGGCAACTGCTCGCGAACATGCTCTGTATATTGAGTTCCTAGAGAATCTATCCAAGTTCACAGTTGGTCTGCCTCAGCCAATTACACAAACCATGAAATAAGCCCTTAAGTACATACAAAATATATGCAATAATCCAAATAAAAGAAAATTATACTCCGAACAATCAAATTTACAAACTGCGTTTAATTTCAAGCGCGTAAACATGGTTTGGCGCCAGATTGGCAACGCCGTTCCTACATACATACATATGTACATATGTATATCTAACAATGGTCTAAATTAACTGCAGAAGCTAAGCTTTGAGCTGACATGACCAATACAAAATGGTAATTGAGGACGCAGTTATTGTTAATCTGCTCATATACAAAAATAGTCAGCAATAAATAGGTTTGATAAGTGTGTGTATATGTGTGTATATACCACATCTATCAATTTTGCTAGATGTGGTAACACCGTGGCAAAGTCCAGTTAACTCCAGCAGTCGAGCTTTGGCTGGCAACGCCGTAACTAGTGACGATAGCAAGCAAAATGAAAACATCAAATGCTGTTATTGTTGCTGCTCTTGTTATTGTTGGTCCGCCGTTTGCCAAATGAAATACATAAATAGACAGCTGTAGTTAGTTGTTTTTGATAAGTGTAAGTGTGCGGATTATGCTTAGTCACGGACTCGGTTTCAGTGCGCAATTGACATTAATTTTGAATGTGTGTTTCCTGTGTAATTGCATTTGTAGCTAGCAGTAGCAGCAGTAACCATCATCGTCCATTTGTCAGAGCAGTGCAGAGAGTGAGGCAAAAACAAAGCAAAGTAAAAGCAGTGCAGCAGCGGTGGAGCAGCGACAGCGACGACAGCAGCAACGCTCGATTCCCGCACGCAGTAAAAGTTCTTTGTCTGCGCGACGAGGCAGCAGCAGCGACGCTGACTGCGACAGCCATCGTACGTGCGTCGCTGTTGAATTTGCAGTTGTTTGTTGACATCGCGTACGGGCGCGACGATTCAGCGCTGTTATAGTTGGAGTTGGTGTGCGAATATGCGAATGTGTGCATAAATGCATGTGTGTGTATGTCTGCGTCTGCGTCTGCGCCTTTATGCATGAGTGTGCGAGACGAGAAATGCAAGTGCAACTAAACAAAGCAACAGCTTACTACGCGCCATAACAACAGCAGGAGCCTCACAGTCATTCAAACTAGGCAGTGCAACGCGGACGTGAACTTCTCAAGACGGGAACGTAACGTAAACAAAAGAAAGCTGGCAAATTAACTGCTGCTGCTGCTGCTACGGCTAATGGTGATGCTGTTGCTGGTGCAACAAATTGATATGTACTAGGAAGAAGGAGGACAAACGCAGCAAGGGCAGATAGGAAACCGTTTCAAGGATTTTCAATACATTTAACTAAAAATATCAAAGGAAAATGTCATCCGTGAATGTGAACCAAAAAGAGAGTCCCAGTCGCGATTCGACTGCCTCAACATCGGGCCACATCTCGATGATTGCCGAGAATACATTGGAATCACTGTCGCGTGACTATAGCCTGGTCAGCCTCAATTCGGCTGGCAGCCAGGACGAGTTCTTTCGCTGTCGCGATCATGCGGACAGCGTGCTAAAGCGCATGCAGCTGTATGTAGACAGCCAGCAGCTGTGCGATGTGGTGCTCATCGCTGGCATCGATGGCAAGCGGTAAGTGAACAAACTGATGTGGACAACAAAGAATGGAAAGTTGTTGCAATGCGCAAAAAAAAAATAAAAAGAAAAGAAAAAAAGACAATTTTTGAACACTCAGTCCATTCCCAGCCAACCAATTTGACTTATTAGCAATTCATCATTCGGCATATACATATGCCCTGCACTCTTCCTTCCTTCTTCTTGTGCACTGGCAGTCGGTTCTTTGTGTCCGTTCGCACACCCGTTTCCCAAGGCAGCAACGCAATTCCAACAGTAAACACAACCAACACTAATTGCACTCTTGCATGCTTGCCCAGGCTCTCTCTCTCTCTCTCTGTCAAGCTATTGATCTTGTTGGAGGCAGTGTAACAGAGAAAGAGATATACAGCTATTGAAGAGAGCGGCAGAGTGATTGAGATGTGCTTTGTACAGTGGTACAAACGTATGCAATTTGCAGCCAAATTATAAAGCAAGTTAAATATTCATTTTTTGTTGCATTTTATCAAATTTTTATCATGTCTTTTTATGAAAGATTACAGCGTGTACAAGATATACTATCTGAAATTGTTTGAATTTCGTTTTAATAACAGTATTTGAGTTATTGAGTCGACGGAAATAAATTAAAAAAAAAAAAAAAACAAAATACATTAAATATAATACTTTTGTTATATCATTGGATTTTTATATTTTTAATTTTTTTTTTATTGAAAATTACATTGTGTATGAGATATTCTATATATAATTTCGATTTATTAACATATCTTAAATTTAAATTTGTTTTAATTTTAAAATTAAAATTTCCGTTTACAGAGTGCCTGCTCACCGCTTGGTGCTATCCGCTTCGAGTGCATACTTTTCAGCAATGTTTACGGGCTCGCTGCGCGAGACCACGGAGCACGATGTGACCCTGGGCGAGGTGCACGGCGATGCACTGCAGCTGCTCGTGCAGTATTGCTATACTGGATATATTGAGCTGCGCGAGGATACGGTTGAGACGCTGCTGGCAACGGCCTGTCTGCTGCAGCTGAACTCTGTGGTCACGGCCTGTTGCAATTTTCTGGCTCGCCAGCTGCATCCATCCAACTGCCTGGGCTTTGCGTTCTTTGCCGAACAGCAGAGCTGTACGACACTGTTGCGGCTGGCGCAGGCGTATACTTGTCAGTACTTCATGCAGGTGTGCCAAAATCAGGAGTTCTTCCAGCTTAATGCCGATCAACTGGGCAAGCTGCTCTGCAGCAATGATCTCAATGTGCCCTCCGAGCAGGATGTCTTCCACAGTTTGATGTCGTGGGTGCGTCACGATGCCCCCAATCGCGAGCAGCACATTGGCGAGCTGCTGGCTCTGGTGCGATTGCCACTGCTGCAGCCAGTCTTCATAATGGATCACGTAGAGAACGTATGCAACACCAATGAGTGCCAACAGCTTGTGATGGAGGCCCTCAAATGGCATCTGATGCCCGAGCGGCGTTCACGCATCGCCACCGAACGCACAACGCCCCGCAAATCGACAGTCGGCCGACTTCTGGCTGTTGGCGGCATGGATGCCCACAAGGGCGCCATCACCATTGAAAGTTACTGCCCGCGTCTGGACAAGTGGACGCCCTGGAAGCACATGACCGGACGTCGTCTGCAATTCGGTGCTGCTGTCATGGAGGATAAACTAATTTTGGTGGGCGGACGCGATGGTCTGAAAACTTTGAATACCGTCGAGAGCCTAGACTTGAACACAATGGCCTGGGTGCCGCTAAATCCAATGGCAACGCCACGTCATGGCCTGGGTGTGGCTGTGCTCGAGGGTCCGCTCTATGCGGTGGGGGGACACGATGGCTGGAGCTATCTAAATACGGTCGAACGGTAAGCTGATATTTCTCCCCATTGCCAATTGTAAATTAATTGAAATGAAATCGATCTGCTGCATATATGTATATACAGCTGGGATCCAAGTGCTCGCATCTGGAGCTACGTGGCGCCCATGTCATCGATGCGCTCAACAGCTGGTGTTGCGGTGCTAGGCGGTCGCCTCTATGCAGTGGGCGGGCGCGATGGCTCCGTTTGTCATCGCTCCATCGAATGCTATGATCCGCACACAAACAAATGGACTTTACTCGCCCCAATGAATCGACGACGCGGTGGCGTTGGCGTAAGCATGCTTCATTATCCATCAATCGTAATCATTCTTAACTATAATTGCTTATGCCAGGTGGCTGTTGCAAATGGGTATCTCTATGCGCTCGGAGGTCACGACTGCCCGGCCAGTAATCCCATGGTCTGTCGCACCGAAACCGTAGAACGTTATGATCCGGCCAACGATACATGGACACTGGTAAAGTTTTATGATTTAAATTCACATTAGCTTAAGCTTCTATATTATATCTTAATCGTTACTTCTAATCCCAAACAGATTTGTTCGCTGGCTCTCGGACGCGATGCGATTGGCTGTGCTTTACTTGGAGATCGTTTGATTGTTGTCGGGGGCTATGATGGCAATCATGCATTGAAGACCGTTGAGGAATATGATCCGGTGCGCAATGGCTGGAATGAGCTAGCGCCAATGTCATTTCCACGTGCTGGCGCTTGTGTTGTTGCCATACCGAATGTAATACCGGCAGCTGCTCCACTGCCGCCGGCCAGTGCACCAGTTTAGTTCTTCTTCAATTAATTGTTGTTGTTAATGTTGTTGTTGTTGCCGTTGTTGTAGTAGTAGTAGCTGTGTGTGTATGTGTGTACAGTGTGAGTGAGTGTGTGTGCGTGTGTGTGTGTGTGTGTGAGCGAGCTGCACTCCTATTCCTATTATATATTACTTCATATATATTTCTCATCATACGCAATACGAATTTTATATTGCGGTTGGTCCGCTCGTCCAATCACCGATTGACTCCAGCTTTATCCGGTGTACAATTTCTTGGTACTTGGCACTCACACACACTCACGCGACAACACACACACACACACATACATGCATACACACACAGAGAGAGAGAGACAGACACAAACACACGCAAACATCTAAACCGCTGTTGCTCTACACAAACGTAATCTCATTCCTAGTGATACGAAACTGATAAAAAAAAAACAAAAAGACAATGCTCAAGCGCCTGCCCAGTGACCAATAACCAGTGGAAAGAAACAAAAAACAAAAAATTACAAATGCATGCTGCAAGGCTTACAAACGCATTCCCAACTAGTTTACACACATATATCTATATTAATGTATTCTGATATTATTTTTGCTTTATGTAATCTCAAATTCATATTCCTGTTATGTATGTATGTAACTTTCATTATTTATATGGTCGGAAGCTTCATATGCATGCATACGTGCATGCGCCAGTGCATGTGTTTTACCTGGTGACAGTTCCATCACCTACACAAACACACATATACATACATATACACATATACATACATACATACACATACATAAATAAGACTGCGCCAGCCGAATGGCCTAAGCATATTTCAATTGCTCATATACATACCAACATATACACATACATATGCATGCATGTGATGTATACGACAAATACTTTGGTTTCTACATATTCATATACATAAATTTAATTGTATATTACAATTGAATAGTGCAAATTTCCTAAAAAAAAAAAGATCATTTTGGATTCTTTAAACCAAATTTCATTTTATTTACATTAAATTTTCATCTTTTATTTAATTTTATTTTTTTTTCTTCAAATATATTTATATTTACCTGTGTATGTGTGTATGGTTAAATAAGCATTTATTTCTAATTGTTTATTATTATTTTCTTTCTTTTCCCTTTTCAAATATTTTTCATATATTATTTGTAGAAGAAGAAGAAGTGGAAGCCAGTCAGATTGGATCCAATCTGCTATAGTCGTCGTAGATCCGTCGAATTTCTCGACTACTATAATATGTAATTACGAAAACTATAAAAATTTAAGAAAAAGAGAAAAAAAAAACAATACAAACATAAGTTAAATAAAAAAAAAAGCGTAAGCCAACACAAATGGTAACTTTTTACATATTACTTACGTATTATTTTCTACAAACATACATATATTTATATTTTTACACAATCAAAAGAAAAAGTACACTACACATAAATGTATACACTGAATATGTATTTTTTGTAATGAAATATATTCTTTATGTATATGTACAGTAAAATGTAACTTTTATTTTAATTAAAAAAGCAAAATAAATAAAAATGTGAACAATTTAAATATTAACAGTCTTTTTAACTGACAAATCATTTCAGTATTCTTTTTGGTATTTTTGTGGTTGTAGACATTGCGGTCATACTGTTGAAATGGTAGTATTTTAAGCAGTTTTTCTTAGTACATTTTTGTACATGCCCATTATTGACATTGAGTCGCAAACACAATTGAATTACATATATTGAGATCCAATTAGTAAACATTAGCGCTGACAAATTGTTGAAGTCAGCATCATGGATGCGGAGCAGCTGAAACGACTTGAGCGCAAGGAAACCGCTCACATCGCTGACATACTTACCCAGTTTAATACGAAGGTAAGGACCGCCCCACACCACCAGCATCACCCACAATTTTGTAGCTGTGACTAATGTTTGTTTGTGGGCCGTCACGTCCGCCCGCAGAATGCCGATTTACTGGTCTTTGATAGCTTTCACACGGACAATCTGTGGCACGACCTCTGGCTGGCCATATTTGGAATACTGGATGATGCGACCTTAGCCTCATTGCACGTCCAATGCCTCAACACGGTGCGCATTCTGACGCGAGACGAGTTCAGCCTGCAGACTCACTATATTGAACAGGAGCTGGGCACGCTGTTAACGCTGGCCCGCATAAATGGCAGTTGCAGCAACAGCACCAACAGTGACGACGACGATACGCTGCCCCACTAACACTGAGTGATGGCGAGGCGGATGTCATTGCCGAATCCTTGAAATGTATCTGCAATTTAGTCTACCAAAGCGCAGACTGTCGGCGCCAATGTTTGCGTCAGCACAGCCTCGACGCGATTGTGAAGCGCCTGAACAGCGCCACCTCGTGTGCGACACGTTATCCCTGCACCCTGGAGTACTATGACATGAAACTGTTGTTCCTGCTCACCGCACTAGAGCCAACGGCGCGCACTCGCCTCCAAATCGATCTCAATGGACTGACCTATATGACCAACTGGTTGGACGACAAGCTGACCGAGTCGGCCACGACAGCAGCCAGCGAGGAGCAGCTGAACATTATCTGTGAGCTGCTCAAGGTCATGTTCACCGTGACCAGTGCGCCGGACAAGAGTCCCAACGAATACGAAATTCAAAGTCTTCACTTGACCGGCGTACTGCGCGAGCTGCTTTTGCGCTTCGGCAACCTGGCCACAGATCGGGAGCGAGCTGTGGTCACGCACGCCATCAATTTGCTGACCAACATCTCCGGCAGCTGCCTGACCGAGCTGATGGTGAAGTGCAGCAATGCCGAGGCAGGGGCAGAGAACGAAGCAGTCAGTGCCAATGCAAAATGCTGTGCCGTCTGCTTCGAAAAGCGCAACGTGCGCTGCCTGACCGTGCTCTTGGACTATCTGCGCAGCGGACTCGCCCAGCAGGAGTCCGAGGCCAGTTCCCATGAGCTACTCTCACCGGTGCTGACCGTGTTGGTGAAATGTGCTCGCAGCAATCGCACCATGCGCCACTATTTGCGTAAGGAGATCCTCCCGCCACTAAAGGATGTAAGCAAGCGTCCAGAGATTGGTAACGAGCTGCGCAATCATCTCTGCCGCTTTCTCACACTGCCGGCCATGATCCTGCGTGACCTGTCCGCCGAGCTGCTATTTGTGCTCTGCAAGGAGGATGTCGGTCGTATGATCAAATATACGGGCTATGGCAATGCAGCCGGACTTTTTGCTAAGCGCGGCGTGCTCGACTGCCGGCGCATTGAGAACACCGATTACTCGTCGGACAGCGAGGACAGCGACACGGAGGAGTATAAACGGCAGCAGCAGTCCTTTAATCCCGTGCTGGGCTGTGTCGAAAAGCCCAAGCGCAATCCGCTCGAGGGCATGTCCGAGGAGCAGAAGGAGTACGAGGCACGGAAATTGGTCAATTTACTGGAACAACTGCACAAGGATGGCATTGTGCAGCCGGCGCTAATCGACAAGGATGGCAAGCCGCAGCCGCTAGAGCATATTCTGCAGCTGCAAGAGGAGCTGCCGCAGCAGCAGTTCGAACTGAAGCGCAAAACCTAAACGTCGGAATGCATCCACAATGCGATCCTTTGTTTCCATATGCAATACAATCGTTTTGGGGTCTTCCAACTCGCTGCACCAGCATCAAAATTTGGAAGCTGATTAGATAGCTAACACCCATTATAGGATGACGAACTGTGTCATCCATTGTCTTTTATACTACGAACACAATCTATGCCCCCTAATTCCAGTATACATTTACTAAGCTAACTAACACTAAAATAGGGCCAACATCCGGAGCTCTAAACTCGGATTTGGAAATCAGGCAGAAAACATTCTGAACCTTTAACGACTTTGTAAGTGAGAATTTTTGTCATTTATCTCTTAACTAACTGTATTTATTACCGCTTAAGCTCAACGTCAAAAACTAAAACTAATTGAGGAAGTTTGCAAAGTTGAAAATAAAAATGAGACCTAAGAATTAATATTAAACAAAAAAATAGAAAAAACTAAATATTTCGATTCCTTATGCTTAGATTAAAATCTATTTAGAGCTTTATTGTGTTCAATTTTGATAGTCAGTTGGGCTTAGTTGCCTATATAGATTAACGATTATATATATATACACGAATCATATAAATGTACTTCAATAGTTGCTGATACTAAATATATATTTATATATATATCTGCTTAATAAATCCAACTCTCAGTGAAGTGAACTTTTTTCCAAAATAAATGAAATATATATATATATTTATCTGTGGAACAGAGTGTTTTTAAAATTAACGATACATACAGATTAGGTCTGAATCAAAAATTTATTCCAATGAGTTTTCGAAACATTTAAAAAATATATTAATTTGCATTCGTATGCCTTGGTTTCGTCCCAAAATTTAGAAGTTGCAATTTGCTCCTGATTTTTCGACTATTTCTATTTAAAATTTGAATTAATAATTTTATATACTATATATGCATTTTCGAGGGCGGCCTGAATAATTCCCTCTCACTTCGTGTTTCCTTATTTTTTTCAACTACAATTTTGAAAGTAATTTGTTATATCTCTTTCTAAGCATTAAAAAAAAAAACATAAAAATCATAAATTATAATAAATTAAATTAAAAATTAATTACTCTGCTCAAGTCGGAATTTACTCGACTTGGCCATACTCTGAGCCCTGTTGTAAGGGGTTTTGTTATATAGCTATATCCAGACACACGCATTCACATACATATACACATACCTAAACACTAACTTAACCACATACATGCACACACACACTCACATAAACTCACCAAGAATAGGATCTTAGTTCTAGAGATGTAATCCAATTAAATTTTCATAATCTCCGAGAGATATGCTAAATGGGAAATATTTACAGAAGATGATAAAAAGCGAGACAGATTTGGTTAATTGAAAATGTTCATAATATGTATATATGTCAATTCTATGCTCTTCTACTTATGGCTCCCCAAGCTAACTCACTATATCGATTATTATCGATAATAGGCTTATGGGCTACAAGAGAAAAAAAAAGGTAGTCCTATATTGCGTACAGCTGATTTAGGGGCAAACTCAAGTCTTTAGCCATAATAATCTATCAATCGACTCAGCTCGGAATATATAGATTGTATATCGATAAAAATATATGGGCTTCATTAAGCCCGTATTAAAGATGATTGGATATATCTATATATAGATTAATATAATATTCATGAATCGTACTTTGTATTAGAAGATCATGTGGTGCTATTGACTAGGCCAAAACTGAGCACTCACGCATGACATTTAAAATATATACACAATAAATAATCATTATGAATTTTCTCTATCGCTCTCTGTCTCTATTTCCCTATATTATTGACATATATCTAAAAATTTTGCATTCTTTGGCAAGAATCTAATTTATGTGATCTATAATTCTCGGTCTCTATATATATAAATATATACATACACATCTACATATATATATGTATATATGCATATATGTATATATATATACATATATATATATATATATACATATGAATGGTTGCCATATGTGAGTGTGTGTGTGTGCGCGTGGTTCCTATTGTGCCTAAAGCCTCACAAATTTTGCATCACTTTCTCTGCTCCTCTCTCTCTCTCTCTCTCTCGCCCTTTCACAATTTATAATTTTGTTTTACTTTCTCTGATACACGCCTGTCAAGTTATGTCTCATTCCTTTTCTTTCGCTCTCTCCCCATGAATCCCTATCTCCTTTTTTTTTATCGCTATCTCCCACTTCCCCCCGTCTCTTCTTGTCTGTTTTTTTGTTGTTGATAATTTTTTAGCAAATTGTTTTCAGCTACCCGGAACTTATTTGCGGGTAACATGCGATTCATTGAAGCCATCATAGAAATTGGCCTCCTGAATGCGCAGTCGATCGCAGCTGGGCGCCAGCGACTGATGCCGCTTGACATTGTGACCGTGGGCATGGTTCCGCTTGTTCCAGGTATTTTCATAGTTTTGACTCTTGGTACTTCGGACCGGGAAGTAGTTGGAGTAGACGTGCGCCAGGTGATGCGATTTCTGGGCCAGCTCTTGGCTCGTGAGGCTGCTGTCTTTGGTAGTCGACATTGACATGGAGGAGAGAGGGCGACTGGAGTTCGATGGGTCGTGGCAATGGGACAGTGGCTGGGCATGGCAGCTGCTCGTCTTGTATACGTTGCACAGATCGGGCAGCTCGTAGGCGTTGGCGTTGTTGTCGTCACGGGCAAGAAATTCACGGAGCTGCAGCTGCTTCTGTTTGTCCCGATCCAGCTTGGGCTGATCTGTCTCAATGCCCGAGTCGCTTTGCGGCGACTTGACGTTGGCAGCTGTTGACGGCTCTGCGGAGGCCTCCGTCGACGGCTTTGTCGATGGCTCTGTTGTCGGCGCTGCTGATGCCGACTGCGTCGCCGGCTCCGACTTGTCGCTCCTCGGCCCCGGCGGAGAATACAGCAATCGTTCGATATGTTGGCGCAGACTCTGTTTGGTCAGCAGCTGTTGGTTTTCCTGAACGTAATCAAACAACTGGCGCTTGCACTTAGCCATCTCCTCCTCCAGCCGGCTAAGTCGCGTCTTATAGCAAACAAATGCCGCCGAGGCGTTGGTCGTCTTTATGCTGTCGTCTGTCTTGTTGGCCGAGGAATTCTCTTGATCCGCCTGCCGAATACTACCGTCTGGTGTATAAAAGCGATCGCCCTCATCGCCGGGACTCAGATGGGGAGCGCGCCGATGGTGCCGCAAGGCGCGAAATGCATTGTCCGTTGCCTCCTGGGCTATTTTACGCATCTGATGCCTTTGCAGGGGTTGCGGGCGCTGGTTCGCTCCTTCGGCGGCATTCACATTGAATTTCTTCTGCTGCAGCTCGTGATGCTCCAGCTGCAGGCGCTCCAGTGCTATGGTCAGCTCCAAGGATTTCTGAACCTTCCCTTTCTGCTGCTCCTCCGACGCGGGCTGGACGACAGCGTCTGACTGAACATTCAACCCTACATCTGGCGGATGCGCTTGCAATGTTCCCGATGAGTCGGAACTATTCGAAGGTGAAACCCGAGTTGGTGTATGCGCGTCAGTCGGAACGAAATTAAAATTCTTGGTCTGCTCTCGATTTGCGGCTTTGCTGAGAGCAAACTTTTTTAGCTGCTGCTCGACCAACTCAGTCCGCGTTAGGCTATGTCGAATATCCGACATGGGGATCAAGGTTTGGTCGCGTATTATATGCTCTTTGGCCAAGCCCGCCGCACCCGCTGAGCCTAGATCCAATTTAGATTCACGTCGGGCTTGCTCCGCTTCTTTGGCCTTGGACAGTCGCCGTTCTTTGCATTCGCGCCGCAATTTCCTCACTCTAGCCCTCAGCTGTGCCGTGGAACACAGTCCCTCATTGGAGTCAGATCCGGCACGAGTCTGGCTCGCCGTTACCGACAGCCCAATTGCTGAGGAAATAGGCCCATCCGTCCAAAGACGCAGCTGGGGCTCATTGGATCCCGATGCCCCCGATTGACTCGATACTGACGACTGCCACAAGCCACCACCCAAGCAGCGCGGAGCTGTTGCAGCCACAGCAGCCAATTCACGGCGCAAAGCCACGTGGGCAGGTTCTGGTTCGAGACGACGTTGCTGAGTGGCGTCATTGAGTACGCGCTTGCTGCGATGTAGTTGCTGATGGGCCTGATGATGTTGCTGCTGATGATGATGGGAATGTGGATGGTGATGGTGATGATGGTGGTGATGATGCTGCTGCTGCTGCTGCTGCTGCTGCTGCTGCTGTTGTTGTTGCTGCTGTAGCGGTTTCTGCTGCTCTTGCTGCTGCTGTTGCTGTTGTTGCTGCTGTTGCTGCTGCTGCTGTTGCTGTTGCTGTTGCTGCTGTAGCTGCTGCTGGTGATGGTGGTGCATATGGTGCTGGTGACTATGCAGATGTGAATGCGAGTGCTGATGTTGGTGTTGGTGTTGGTGTTGATGGTGATGTGGGTGCCTCTGTTGATATAGCTGTTGATTGTGGAAATAGCGCTGCTTCCGTTGCTCGTCCAACCAGGCCTTGGTCATGGTGGAAATCGGGTGTACTGACTGCTCCGTTTGCCCAGTGGCTTGGGATCTGTTTGCCGATTGTCTAAAGCGAGTGGGGAAAAGTGAAGAGGTGAAGTGGATTTGGGAAGTGGAATAAACATTGCAAATGACAGCGATGGCGTAGAGCATAAATGTGGTGCGTGCTTCAGGTGCTGTTGTTGGGCTCGAGTAGATTTCTGTAAATATCATTAGGTATACCTGAAACTATCGGGCATATATGTATATGCACAAATATGTATATGCATCAATCATTCAACCGACCCCCCTGACTAATACCCTCTTACTATGACTATGTATATTTAATCGTTGCTAAGTTTCTTAAGCCTGATTATATCTACATTTATTAAATACTATTTACAGCTTGAGTAGCTCAAGGGCGAGTCTAGATTGATTGCCCCAGTTTTATACCGAAGCACGAACACAATATTTATTTTATTTAGTTTAACAATAGATTCTCTTATACTTAAAGAGGGAAAACCCGATTGTATAATACTCGTTCACGGCTCAAAAATACGCTAAATATATTAGAAATAAGTGAAAGTTTTGCAGTCAAGGCTAATCGACTAGGAGATACTTTGTACTTTTCGAAGAGCTTATATGACAAATATTTTACAAAGAAGAAAGGTAGGAGGGACTCTCTGGGACACTCTGTCCATTGCCCTGATCAAGAATATATATATATATATATATATACTGTATGAATACACATACCTTATGCCACGCCTTCTGCCCTTTCAATAGGTTCAAGGCATACAAAATAGAGTCTACGAATTGCCATTACCTAATGGAACGTATATCTGTAGAACAATCAACCGTGACTGAATGAATGCCTCAACTTATTGATTTTCATATAAAATGTAAACGCCATCTATAGAATTGATCAACAAGATCTTACTTGTTCATATTTTGAGGTCTCATCTCTGCAAACTATTTTTCCATGTCTACATCAAATCTTTATCAGGATAGGATATACTTTCACATCGTAAACGAGTATTAAAACATATATAATTTAGGCCTAGTCTAAATAGGGAAATGCCACAGGAATGGTTTTACGGATAGGTCGCTTGACGCAGAGCTGAAAACGAATAATTTAGTTGTTGTTGTCGTTGTTGTCGTTGTCGCTGTTGTTGTAAGTTAATTGACAGAGATGCTGGAGTTGAAATGGAAGTGGACGATGATGTGGATGTGGATATAGATGAGGAAATCTCTCGTCCACATTTTGATAGAGCCACACGCTGTTGCTTATAGTTCGTTGTCGACCTTGTTGTTGTTGGCTTTGTTTTAGTTGTTGTTGCTGTTGTGGCTGCTGTTGCTGCTGTGCTCAACGCCGTCGTCGCTGTGGTTGACGACGATCGTCTATGCTATAAGCGACGACACCTGCAAAGGCAAGCAATCGAGCGTGCAGCTAGGATCAGCCATACTCCAGACACCACCCGTCCCCATGCTTCGCACCACCCAAGCTACACCACAAGGGAACAAGAGATTTGGAGGGGGTAACTCACCTGGATTTCGATACGGATCGGGCACCACGCGTCGTCTGGCTCGACTGCTGATCGGAGCTAGCTGTTGGATTCGATGGTGTAGCGCCCGAGTGCCGTGCACTGGAACGCATATCGGGAGAAATCATTTCGTAGAGCGTGGAACGATACTCATCGACGCCGTAGCGCACATCGTCGTCCAGCGGCGGCCTGATGTCGGTTCGCAGCTCCATGTTTGCCGAGGAGGTGCGAAAGCGATGCACATACGAGTGGGCGATGGCCTCCTTGGCGGTCAGCCGACCCTCCGGATCGAGCACCAGCAGCGACTTGACCAACGACAGGGCATCGTCACAACAATTACGCAGCATCTCGTCCAGCGAGTGACGGCGATCCCGAACGATCTTCTTGCTGAGCAGCACTGATCCGAAACCTGCACCGATCGATTCAATGTCGCGATCCGTCACATCGGGCAGCGCATTCACTATCTTCTCAATCTGATTGATGGTGCTTGTGCCCTGGAAGAGCGGCTTTTGTCGTATCATCTCGCCCAGTATACAGCCCAGACTCCACATGTCAATGCCCTTCGTATACCTAATGCACACATTAATGAGACTCGATTAATAAGACTCGAATAGCTATGATTTGTCTACTTGGTGCTTACTTGCGACTGGCCACCAGTATTTCGGGCGCCCGATACCAACGGGTTGCCACATAATCAGTGAGAATTGCCTCGTTATCCAGTTCTTCTTTGCAATCAAAGTCTACATTGTTCCGGCGCTTCGAACAGAGAGTGCGCGCCAGTCCAAAATCGGCTACCTTAAGTCTATGGAAATATGTAATGACAATGACAATGGCAATGGCAATGGCAATTAACTAACCTGCATTTGCTATCGATCAGAATGTTGCTTGGCTTTAGATCCCTGTGGATTACATTACCGGAGTGCATATACTTGATCGCATTGATCAGCTGATACATGACGAAGCGCTTGTGTATGTCCTTGAGGACGTCCCCCTTTTTGATAACATTGTGCAAATCACTGTCCATGAACTCGAAAACCAAATAAAAGTCCAAATTGTTTGCAGCTCTGCAAAGGCGAAACGTAATTAGCATCAGCAAAACTAATGAGAAAGCTCTGGCGCCTACTTGAATATGTCCAACATGCGAATGATGTTGGGATGGTGGCGAAAGGCGCGCAGAAAGACGACCTCACGATAGGTGCGCTGTGCATCGGTTTCATCTCTGAAGGCATCGTAGATCTTCTTGAGTGCCACGGTGTCCTTTTGCCGTTTGTCCGTAGCTTTCCAAACAATGCCATATGCGCCCTTGCCCAGGCGCTGCAGGTGATCGAAATAGCATCGATATATCGATCAGTGATCAGCGATAGACGAGTAGCGATAACAATTTTACTTACCTTGCGCACTTCGAAGAAGCGCTCCACATTCTGATCGAGCTCGTGTATGCGACGCTCCTGTGCGTTCGCTTGCCGTTCGGCCATTAGCCGCTCTCTTTCCTTCTCCTTGTCTTTGTCCTTGTCCTTGTCCTTATCCTTGTTTCGTTCCTTGTGCCTCTCCTTGATCAACGGCTTGTGAAGTGGCTCGCTCTTCCGTATCCGCATGTGATGAGCGTGATGCTGCTGCGCCTCCCGCTGTCTATCCGTTAACTGCGATTGGCCTCGCAATTGATGTTGCTGCTCTTGTGGCTGTTGTTGTTGTTGTTGTTGTTGTTGTTGTTGCTGCTGCTGGGTATCCAGTTGTTGTGGTTGCTCCAGCTCTTGCTCTTGCTGCTGCTCTTGATGTTGCTCTTGCTGTTGCAGCCTGCGATGCCGACGGCGAGATTTCCGCTTTTCCACCTCCAGCTCTGGAATGACAATGATATTATCAGCGAATCCGACAACTTTTTGTACGACGCGCCGTCGGCTGGCTTCGTCCTGGTCGGGCGCCAGTTTGTGGCAAGCACTTTAGCACTTCCTATGGCGGCTGTGGGTGCGAATAGTTGGCTGAGTGTTTCAGTACTTGAATGCATGGTGTTAAGTTGTTGCTGTTGTTGCTGTTGTTGCTGTTGCTGGTGTTGCTGTCGCGTGTGAATGTCGCTGCTGATGGCTTTGTGTTCGCATTCTGAGAGTCTCTCGTTTACTTCATATACATATGCAAAACGGCGCTCAAGTATGTATGTTAAAAATGCAACAAGAACAACACAGCAACAACATGGAATAATCATAAGGCAATTCGATTGAAACTAAATTATTGTTAGATCGATCGAAAAGCGAAAGTGGGCGACAACAGCAACAGCAACAACAAGGCAAACAATTTGGCCTAGCAATGCCAACAAATGGACAAATGGAACCAGGACCCTCAAGTGCCCAGGGCAACGTCATATGTTATTGTTATTGTTATTGTTGTTGTCGTTGTCGTTGTCATTGTTGTTGCTGATTGCAGCCAGCAAATGCCAGCCCCGCAAAAAACAATCAAACAACGCCTCAAATGCCACCGACTCGAGCATGCAATCGAATATGGAGCAAAATGAATTTGTTTAACAATAAATATATACGACGACCCCCTCCCCCCTCCATCTATTCAATATGTGTACTTCAAGCATACACTGATCCAAATTGAATCTGATAGGAAGAGATAGGAAGAGAGAATACTAAGAAGTCATCAATCTAATTGTATTCGATCTTCGAATCAATTGTCATCAGGCAATATATTCAATTATCAATCGTAAAGAAATATATATGCATTCTATCTATCATATTTCCATATATACAATCATCAATTAATCATAATATAATATATTCAATTGTCTATTATAGTAATAAGTTATTCAATCATAGGGTAGATCTTTCCGATTTCCATATATGCAATCATAAAAAAATCAAAATATAATATATTCTATTGCCTATAATAGTTCAATATATTAATATTCTATCATAATGTAATGTGTTCAATCAGTTTAATCAATTATAATGTAATGCATTCAATCATTTCATCATATTTATAAATATTAATTCAATCAATCCTATTGAAGTATATGATAATGTTTCGTAATGTATTATTTTCAAACATAATTCATACGTTCATAATTATTATACATTGAGCAATCATAATACTTAAAATTTTGATCAGTAGATTAAAATGATTAAATATTTTCTGTTCTATTAATCATACTATAATTATACTTCAATCAATTCAATCGTCTATTCATTATTCGTAATGTAATACATTCAATCAGTTTGTTGAATAAATATATAACATACTCAATAAATTTTGTAAAACTCAAAAATGTTTAATCAATCAATCTGACTACAGCTGAATTTATGAATCAGGATTATCTTTTATCTTTTCTATATTGTAAATATACTAGGAAATAAATTCTTAGCTCTTAATTTCAAGTAAATTATGATAAGATTGGATCTATCAATGAGATCTCTCAATGGGTTCTTAGCTATTTGAAATAAAACATGATGAGATGAGATCTAGCAATGAGATCTATCTAATAGAATGAGATATGTTTTTTAAATGGTTCTCAATAGAAATTGAAGCAAAACACATATTCGCAAATAAAACTAGGAGTATCTAGGGTATAATAAATTGAGATTCGCTTTAAAGACAAGAGATTCTAACAAGCGAAATCGATTGTGAAGTGCAGTGTAAAGCTTGAGGAATATAATTTGTTTTTCTTTTTTTTTCTTTTTTTTGGAGTTGGCGCCATGCATGTCACTTACCTGACTAGACGGATGTATTGATGGATGGCTGGTTCGCTAGCGGCTGGTAGCTGGAGCTGGAGCTAGAGTTAGAACTAGAGCTGGGGGCTGGAGGCAACTAAGTGTTCCACTTGGACCTGCTGCTGGCAATAAGAGCTGCGAGCGGCTTGTACGGCGCTGACAACATCAACTTACAATTTGCACACGATGCACCATCCAAATACTCGCGCACACACAATGAAGTATATATGGATTAAAAAGAAACCACAAATCAACGAACTTGGGTAATGAAACGAAACAGGAATCCAATATAAACTGTGGAAGATAAACATGATTTGAATGATTTGAAAAGACGCTACGAATTGACCCACCTCTAGATAAGTCCGACGTAATACAGCAAAGAAAACGTAAGGCAAGCGATGGCACTAAAACTGCAGTGAGTGATTGATCGATCGGATGGATCGATTTGTTTGTTTGATTGGTTGATTTAATGGTGGGTCGATCGATCAGTTCCAATTGTTCCAGTTTTGTTGTGAATCGCGTTATTCGGTAACTGCCATCAGTTCAAAAAAAATATATATAAAAATGGAGTTGATGCTGCGTTTCTTGAACCGAATCAAATGTAATATGTTTTAACTGCTCCTGCGACTTTATAATTTGAACGTTTTCCACTTGCGGATCCGCAGAACTTATCGGAATCACGCTGTTCAATTTGAGTATTGCACTTGAGCATATATATATATATACACATGCAAGTATATATACATATATATACAAATAACGAGAAATATATATATGTATAAAGATATGTGTGCATTAACTGTGCATACATATATATTGATATGTATATATATATAGGGGATGATACCGTCTCGGATAACTCGCGTTGTGATTTTTGAAAAATAAGATCAAAAGTTGAATACAAAATTGTGTGTTTTTTATTGTCGAGTTGTGTAGAAGGTATACAAAATATTGATGCCAAATGTCTACGACATTTCTAAAGGTCAACACCTCTAACGCCCGGACTACTAAGTTTTTCCACACTGTCTCCGGTTCGATTCTGTCAACGTCTACTTCGATATGCGAGCGCATATTGTATATGCATGCACATATACGTACATACATACATACATAAACATATGAATATACATACATACATATATACAAAGTCCTTTTCTGCACTTGTTACTGTTAACCGTTTCGTGGTTATGGTTATAGTACCGTTCTTCCCGCTGAGCCTATCATTCACATGCTAAGCTTATTCACATTTGTCATACACCGAGCACAGCACAGATATATAAAATTTATATTAAATTAAAAAAAATTTTTTTTATTTAAAAAAAATGTTTCTTAGTATAATTACATATGTTATAATTGTATATTTGAATTTGTAAATTTAATTAATTTCCTAGGACATAGCACATACTACATAGATTAGAACGAGAAATTGCAAACCAAACAATTGTTGAGGGAAACGTGAATGATGTGAACTGTTTGAGTTGGCTCATTGATACTTGCAGACATGTTGCTATCAATAAATATTTTTTATGCTTAGTTTTCAATAACAAACAGTAGAGGGAGGCACTTGGCAACCTCTAGCGGGTAAGCGCGCCTTATGGACTGTGTGAAAATGAGAGAGCAGGTGAGGGAATGAGAGGGAGAGAGATACATATGGTGTGAACAGCCGGCGTTGAAATTTCTTGATCGGGTTGCTGCTAGTAACGTTGCACACAAGACTTATTGTTAATATCAAATACATACTTACATATATATATATATATATACATATACATATATATATATATTTATATATATGTATATATCAATATTAAATATCCATGGTGATCGAGTGTATTTTACATATGGTTCATGCTATGGTTTATTAGTGTGTTTGCTTAATGGCGTATGTCTAGGCGAAACTGTGAAGCTTGGGTAAAAATTGAGACGTATAATAATCTTAGCTTGCACAATATATATATGTATAATTTTTTGTATAATTTGATGTATAATTAGATATATCAATTAATTGGTGCTTTTATCTTTAAGTTTTGCTTTTGTGTTCTTTTCGTTTTTGTTGCTTTTGCATTTGCTTTTGCTTTTACTTTTGCTCTTTTTTTTTGTTTTTGTATCTTTGTATTTGCTTTTGTCTGTTTGTCACTGAAGTTGCGCCTTCTGCTGCTGAAGCTGTGGCAGCTGTGGCAACTGTTGCAGCTGCTGCTGTTTCTGCTGCTGTTGCAGCTGCTGCTGTTGCTTCTGTTGCAGCTGCAGCTGTTGCTTCTGTTGCAGCTGCAGCTGTTGCTGTTGCAGCTGTTGCTGCTGCAGCTGCTGCTGTTGCTGTTGCAGCTGCTGCTGTTGCTGTTGCAGCTGCTGCTGTTGCTGTTGCTGTTGCAGCTGCTGCTGTTGCTGTTGCTGTTGCTGTTGCAGCTGCTGCTGTTGCTGTTGCTGTTGCTGTTGCAGCTGCTGCTGTTGCTGTTGCTGTTGCAGCTGCTGCTGTTGCTGTTGTAGCTGCTGCTGTTGCTGCTGCTGTAGCTGCGGCTGCGGCAGCTGTTGCAGCTGCTGCTTTTGCTGTTGCAGCTGTTGCTGCTGTTGCAGCTGCTGCTTTTGCTGTTGCTGCTGTTTCTGCTGCTGTTGAAGCTGTTGCAGTTTTTGCAACTGTTGCAACTGTTGCAGCTGCTGCTGTTGCTGGTGAAGCAGTTGCAGTTGCTGATGCTGTTGGTGATGCTTCTGCTGATGATGCTGCACCTGCTGGTAATGCACCTGTCTGCGCTTTTGCTTTTCGAGCTCGGCAAAGTGCTCCTGCTGCTTGCGCACCAGCTCATCCATGACCTCGTGGTTGTAGGTGGAGTGCAGCATCAGACCCAGCAAATTGGCACGCGAGCTGAGCTGCTGGCGCAACAGTCGCTCTTGCTCCATGAGATCATCCATTTTCAGCCATTGACGCACGCGCTCCAAATCGATTTCGGCGCGTCGTATCTTCTCCCAAGCATAGTGTTTGAAGCAATTCTTTTTGGGCGCACGACAAAATTCCCCGGTGGGATTGAAGACGTTGCTAACGAGCGGCGCACCGCACACATCCGTATCATTGACCTTGGGATCCTTGCTGTGCTCCGGGCATAGAACGCGCAACCGTTTGCAATACGTTTTGCTGGCCGGATTATAAAAGTCACAGAACATATTATTCCCCTCCATGCGGGTCTGGAAGATACTGCCAAAACTGGCTTGCGATTCGTATTTGTTGAAGCACTTCTCCATGTGTTTGATGGCGGTGCGGGAATGGATCTCATGGCCGCATGTGATGCAGTACATACTCTGCTCATCCTCGACGTCGCCATTGTCCTGCGGGCGCAGTGTGTCGATCGAGCTGCGCTTGGCCCGATCCACCACCATGTTCAGCTCCTCGACTCGTTTCTCCAGCTCGGCTAGGGCGAAACGCACCATCGATTGCTTTTGTCGTATCACCTCGAGCTGCTCGCGATTCTCTTCGGCGGCATGACATGGCGTTAAATTCCATTCCTGCAAACGCTGCGGCAACACCTGGAATATGCGATTCGTGGCCAGATTAAAGCCGCACTTGTCGCTGCAGTATTTACTTTGTGGTCGTGCCTGACAACGGCAACCGGGCCCATGACACTGGCGCACGCCCTCCAGCTCTGGATGCACAAAGATCTCCGGACTTTCGCAGCGAACGACTTTGGCTTTTCGCTGCTGCTGTGCAGCATTGGTCTTCTCCCGCTTCCGCCCAGTCGTTGTTGTTGTTGTTTGTTGCGCCGACTGCATCACACAGTTGCGGTAAATGCAGCGCGGTTTGTGGCCGACGCGTGTGCGACAGGCGTCGCATTGGTTGCAATTGGGCCGCCGGCAACCTTCACAGGTGCCGCACCTTCTAACAGCCTTTGTATCTTTGGCTGCACTATTGTTTTTCCGCCCACCGCCCGAAGCAGCTGCACTACCGCTTGTGCTTGCCCCAGTTCCTCCAGCAGAATGTCCTGACGAATTTGCAGTGCCTTGACCACTAACAGAAGTGGATGCGGCCGCAGTTGCCGCTGCACGCTCGGTGGCAACCAGACGAAATATAGTCTGCAAATCAGGATTCTCTTTTTTACAGCGACGACAGTAATATTGCTTGATGTGTTTAGCTTCTTTTTCAGTGATGCCGATGCAATCGCCATGATACCACTCCTCGCAGCCATCGCAACCGCTGCAAACGGATCAATCAATCAGTAGCAATTATCAATTGTTAATTGTTAATTGTCAATTGTCATTATAATATTTTCCAACTTACATCATGAACCTTGAGCAATCCGACGTCCGGCATATACAGTAGGCCTGGTCATCTTGTTTGAGTATTGTTGCGATTTTGGACTTGCGCTCAGGCAGATCAAACTCTCGGGCGATTTCCTCTTTCTAATTGCGGATAAGAACTCATGTTAAATTATGCGTGTTTACATAGGATTCACATTTGCATTGTTATTTATTTACGGATCTCTTGTATTTTCGTTTATCCGCCATAATTCAGTAGGATACAACCAGCGCCACCCACAAACAACACAGATCTACGAATATAATTGTTGCTATTATATCGATATACCAATATATTCAATGACATTTCATTTTCGATATCGCGGTCGTATGCATGCCTGCGCCTTCGAATCAGATATTAATAATAAATAATATTCAAATGAGCCTGTGTAGTGTTCTAATTACTTAGAGTTTTCTTTACGCAGATTCTATTTCCAGCCATGAAGCTTAACATGTCTACATATTTAATTAAATATATACAATTTCAATAAGACAATAACACAGTCGAGGCACGACTCCAATAATTCCGCGGCACGATTTTAAAAATACCATTACGAGAGTGTCGCAAAGTATTCGAGATTAGCACAGAACAGGTGTATCCCTGCATCGGTAATGTTCTCAAATTTGAGTATTTTTTATTTTGGCAGTACATTTTTTTTTTTTATTGTAGGAATAAATAGTTAATTGAATTTGAAATTTTATTACTTACAAAAGTAATCACTTTTCGAAGTTCAATTGAATAATCAGAAAATTATAGATTACAATTTCAAGGACTCCAATTACAAATATGCTGAGATGACAAATGTTTTAATATGAAAGCGAACTAAGTGAAAAGTGAAGTTTTACTCCATCCTCACTTCGATCACTAACTATATACAATACATATGTATGTCATATGACGTTCTTAAGAAAAATTTAATATTTACCACGATATTCAACTGCTTCGATTCATCGATATCCCTATTGATGTCACATGCAGTTTCGATAGCGATAATAATGGTAATACAAATTTGCCGGCGCGACGACATCTGAGCCGGCATTTTGGTTAAAGTTCCTTATTGTAGATGAAACGTTTTCGATTGCATATAATTCTGTGTGAAGTGTGAGACTGTTTGTCCAAGAAATAAACCCGCAAATCTGGATGCATGCAATGAGATGATTGCCGTCGCAGAGCCGCCCCAGGAGTTCATTCCTCGCGGTCGTCAGGCGGCAGAGGATCATCCCGGGCCCACTGAACCGCCATTGCCCAAATATTTGCCTGCCGAGCATTTGCTACTACAGCGATTACAAAATGTTAACATCTCAGCTGCCGCCGAGGAGCCGCAAGAATTCTGGTGCATTCGGGAAATCTACGATGACTACGAGGCCAGCTATGAGCGCGCCCAGCGTCGTCAGCAATTAATCGAACAGACGAAAAAGTGTGGACCCAGTGCAGCGGCTGCCACACAACTAACATCTCTGCCACAGAAGCTTCTGGAGCCCATTAAACTCCGGCGCGAGGATCCCATGTGCGACTACATTGTGAACAACGAAGAGGAGCTATATGTCAATAAGCATACGGTCATCTGGACGCAGGGCCTGAGCGATGACGACGATGGTGTGCAGCGTCGCATGTGCTTCACCTGTGATACACCAGTGAAGTTTGCCTGCTTCCTGAATCGCAGCTTCGTTCGCGGCCGCTTGGCTCAGCTGCATGCCGCTGTCCAGCCGGAAGACAAGATGACCGCCATTTGTGTGGTGGACCAGGATGCGTTGCGCGTCTATTGCGATGATGGTAATGACTTTCTGGCTAATCTCGATTTTCCCGTTTCACATCTATGGCAAACGGTACATGGTCTGCTGCTGGAAAAGGACTCGAGCAATGCGCTCGTCTCCCATTTATCTATACCAATGCCACGCCTCTTCTCCATGTCACATGCCCTGCACGAAGCCTGTCCGGTTGTCCACAAGACGGCAACCAACTCAACGGGCTATATAACCGAACCCGAATACAGCGTTGTCTTCACGACCGAGGAATCGGATCTGGTGCTGCTGTACGATTCAAAGTTCTTCAAGCATTTCGTTGCCCGACTGCGCAAAGTGACTGCCGAGGAGGTGAACTATGTAAGCCAGCAGCAGCAGGAGCTGCTCAGTCAGACGTTGCAGGGCAACCGTAGCGCACCCGGCTCCAGCACCTTACACAGCTTCAGCTCCACCAAACTGACGGGCGGTAGGTAATCCCCTAAAGGCACTCTCCATCATAATCTTTAACTTTATTTTCTTATTCCTTACTGGCAGCCACATCAAAACTGAACACTACCTCGTTTCTGGGACGCAACAATCCAGCTACGCCAACGCTAAATTTCTCGAAATACGGCCTCAGTCAGTCGCAATCGTTTAGTGGCGTTCTGGGACAATCCAAGTGAGTAGATGAACCCAGACTATAATGGTGTAACAGGCAGAAGAAAGTGTGGCCACATAAAGCATATATGTTCTTGATCAAGCTAACCCATGTCCATCTGTCTCTGCGCTGACTTATTCTACTTGAGCTGATATCTAATCCAATTAATTTTGTCCTTCAGTCGAGCCTCGCTGGGCGCACCACTCAGCCAGCTGCAGAACAGCATTGGCCAGCAGTCGGTGTCCATTAAGGATATGCGCAAGATAACGCACGTGAAACCGGCCAAGCCCATTGAGCCGGAGATGTGCTTGGAGCACATCTGGACAGAGAATACATATGGCACGTAAGTAAATAGCATATATACCAATTCTGCCAGCTCAACACTTTGTCCACTGCTCATGCACTCCCTTTGCAGGCAACGTGAATTCTGTGAGATGGCCACACGCGCCTTCATCCACACCGATCTGGTGGGTCAGACGTATCTGTGCTATTTGCTCGCCCGCAGCTGCCGGCTGCAAATGGTGCTGATCAATGGCTACGACACAAGCGAATTGCAGCTGTCCACATTGGCCTCGACACTGCCCGCCAAGGATGCAGTCGGCTTGCAGCGCATGCATATGATAGCCGTACTCGATCCTGGTGGCAATTTGATACTCTATACTGGCACAGTGCTCATCTCCAAAGTGCATATAACGCCACAGCTGGCGACGGCGCCGCAGACTACTTACATAGCCACGCCCACGCCAGCAACAACGCCCACACCGCATACACCGGTGCAAGGACCGGTGGCATCGGCCCAGCTAAAAATCTCCAGCAGCTCCTTCGTGGAGGTTCGTCGCAGCAGCCTGTTGCCCACCAAGGCGGCAGCCGATCTGACCGCCTTCGATGAGGAACTGGAGCTGCACATGCTCTCGCCCATACACCCACAGCCCATGTCCTATACGCAACGACAGGCGCATAATGTGTGCAAAGCCTTGCGTGATCCCGCCGGCAATCGCCTGACTTTGGTCTATGCCACCGGACGAATGCTGCGCATTGCTCTGCCGCTGCTCAATGATACACGGCTCATTACACGCTGTGTGGCGGCGTTGCGCCAAGTGCTGAATCCCACACAGTTCCTGCACTTCATCATACGCTGGTATAGTGCACGCAATCCGCCCGGCTCGCAGGACTACAGCATCGAGCAGGAGTGGTTGCTGTTTCGCAGCACCCTGCTCGGCCTGATGGGCTGCATGGGCACGGCGACGGCGACAACGACAACGACAACGACAACAGCAATGTCAGCGGACGAGACGGCCGATGTCGATGACTCATCCTATGATCGCTGTGCCACGCCGCCATTGCACACCTTTGCTAGCGCTGCCCAAGATGAGCCGAAGAAGCGACGCAAGTACAATGACTGTGAGTCCTACACCGACGACGATTGGGAATTCATGCTGCTGCAGACAGCTCTCTCCGCCTGCCCCTCCGATCCGGCGCACGCCTACAGCGTGGACGTGACGGCGCCATTGTTTCGCGTGGTGCCCGCCATATTCTATGGCATGCACATGCTCTATGAGGATCTCAAACTGGACTCGGTCTTTCAGAGTGCGCTCATCTACTTGGCGTCGGTGAGTAGAGTAGATCGAATTCTCTTTAATACTAGGTGTCTAAAGCTTTCCATCATTGCAGTTCCTGCATCAACTGGCAATCGACATGCAACTGGATAGCTATATAATGCACTATCACCTGGACTTTCCGGAACTGACGCACAAGACAACCAAGCTGACCATGATGAGCAACGAGCATGGCGCATTGATGCTTTACCAGGAGCTGCTGCGCATGCCAGCCCCCAGTGTCTATATGCAACTGGAGCATGTGCTGTTGAACAGACAGGAGGTGTCGCCACTCAGCTACATGGAGTGCATCAACGAGCGCAGCCGGAACATGGTGCAGCTCGTCTCGCTGGTGATGCATGGCCAGAGCAAGCTCAAGCACTGGTGGCAGCTGCTCGAGATTTTCGGTGCAGTCCAATCGAACTATGCCAAGCGTCCCAAGCGCAGCATCTCGGCGGATGTGCCGCGTTGCCATCAAGTGCTGGAGCTGCTCCTGTGCATGCGGCTGACCAGACGCGATATTGAACGACTGCCCGCTGCGGTGCACTTGGTGATTGCCGAAGCCCTGGAGCAGGCACGCCTGATGCCGCCCATGGGCAGCAGCATGGCCACCTATGAGCTGATACTGCGACCGGAGCTGGCCGCCCATGCCCAATTGCCGTTTCTTGAGTCGACGCTGGGTCAACCGCATTGTGGGCGTGTCTACAAAGAGGACTCGCTGTCGCCACGCATTGCGCCGAGCAGCGGCGAATGGCCGATGCCGGAGCCAGAGGCCGAGCAGCTGCGGCACGATGGCATGGACAACATGGATACGAAACTGTTACGCTTGCGCTTTCCCGACGATATGCGCGTCGAGGAGGTGCGTCGCCTGCTCAACAGCGCCGATCCCGTAGCAATTGAGGTGCAGCAATCGCCGGGCACCAGCGATCACGAATTCATCGAGGAGCAGGAGAAACAATTGTTCGCTCTCTGCGCTCGTACTATGACCCTGCCCTTGGGTCGTGGCATGTTCACCCTGCGCACTCTGATGCCCAGACCTAGTGACAATATGCCCATGCCCAAACTTTGCCTGGTGGGCCGGGAACCGGTCAAGGGCACCACCATTGAGATGCAGCAGATAGAGTTCCCGGCGAATATGCATATGTGGCCATCGTTTCACAATGGCGTCGCCACCGGGCTGAAGATCTCGCCACAGGCATTGGATATCGATTCCACATGGATTGTCTACAACAAGCCAAAGGCTCAGGCAAACAATGCCCTGGAGCATGCTGGATTCCTGATGGCACTCGGCCTCAATGGACACCTCAAGTCGTTGTCCTTCATGAGCGTCTACAAGTATTTGGTCAAATGTGATGAGATGACCAGCGTGGGTCTGCTGCTTGGTATCTCGGCTGCACATCGCGGCAGCATGGATACGAAGACAACAAAATTGCTGAGCGTCCATCTAGAGGCGCTGCTGCCGGCCACAGCCATGGAGCTGGACATACCGCAGAGCACACAGGTGGCCGCCCTGATGGGCATTGGCTTGCTGTATCAGGGCTCGGCGAAGCGACATATAGCCGAGGTGCTGCTCCAGGAAATCGGACGTCCGCCTGGCCCCGAGATGGAGAACAGTGTGGAGCGTGAATCTTATGCCATGACAGCCGGCCTGGCACTTGGACTAGTAACCCTGGGTCAGGGAGAATCTCCGGCTGGATTGCGGGATTTGCAGCTGCCCGATACGCTGCATTATTATATGGTTGGTGGTGTGAAGCGTCCCATTGGCGGCTCCCAGAAGGAGAAGTATCGCCTGGCCTCATTCCAAGTGCGTGAAGGCGATAGCGTGAACATCGATGTGACCGCACCGGGTGCCACCTTGGCACTGGGCCTGATGTTCTTCGATTCGGGCAACACGGCCATTGCTGAATGGATGCAGCCACCCGATTCACGCTATCTGCTGGATATGGTTCGACCTGACTTCCTTCTACTGCGCACTATTGCACGGGGCCTGATCCTGTGGCAGCAGGTGCAACCGGACAACGATTGGTTCCAGGCCCAATTTCCGCAAGCTCTGCGCGCACATTTGCGTCTGCCCTCGCGTGAAGATGAGCCGCCTGAGGATAGCGATGTGGACTACGAGGCCATTACGTAAACAAATACTGATCCTTATTCCTTATCTATCATTGATTCTACATATATATATTCTCTTCCATTGCAGGCAAGCCTATTGCAATATCTTGGCTGGCGCCGCCTTTTGCATTGGCTTGAAATATGCAGGCACTGAGAATCCGGTGGCCTTCACCACTTTGCGCACTGTGATCAAGGAATTCCTCAGCTTTCCGGGCACACCGATGGGCGAATGCGCTGGCCGTACCACCATCGAGAGCTGTTTGATGGTGCTGCTCATATCCATTTCGCTGGTCTTTGCCGGCTCTGGCAATTGTGAAATCTTGCGCATAATCCGCTTTTTGAGATCACGCGTTGGCCCCCAATATCCGCACATCACCTATGGCTCCCACATGGCCATACACATGTCGCTGGGACTGCTATTTTTGGGCGCCGGTCGCTTTACCATTGCCAAGACACCAGAGTCCATAGCGTCTCTGGTTTGTGCCTTCTTTCCCAAGTTTCCCATACACAGCAACGACAATCGGTAAGTGGGATTATATAAATGAGTTACAGATCTATTTACATATTTTTAATTTAATTTTATTTTATTAATTAATTTATTTATCATTGATTTTATGTATGTATTCTTTAATTGATTTATTTAAATATTTTATATTATTTTTTATATTTATTTATTCATTTAATTGTTTATTTATATAATATTTTTCTTCATTTTTATTTTATTTTGTTATTCATTTTTTATTTTTTTTTGTATTTTTTAAGTCAGTCAAAGATTTTTTACTTATTTATTTATTTTTTAAGCATGTGCTATTTATTTCCTGAATTTTTATTTTTTAATTATGTATATTTTATTTGTTATTAATGTTTATTGAATTTTTTTTATCACTCAAGTATTTAATTATTTTATTTGTGTTTTTATTTATTAATTTATGTATATACTTTTTTCTTCAATTTCATATTTTATTTATATTTAACTATTTATATATATATTCACATTCCGTTCACCTTTTCAGCTATCATCTGCAGGCGCTACGTCATCTCTACGTGTTGTCCGTGGAGCCGCGTCTCTTCCTGCCACGTGACATCGACACGCATCAGCTCTGTCTGTGCAACATATCGGTGCTGGAGGTGGGCTCTACGAAGCTGCGTCGCCTGCCCATTGCTCCTTGCATACTGCCCGAGTTGAGCACGTTGCAGCAGGTCGTTGTCGATGATGAGAACTATTGGCCCATCTGCTTTGAGCGCTCGCGCAACTGGCATCAGCTAGAAAAGGCTTTGGAGCTAAGTGCTCCGATTGACATAAAGAAACGCACTGGACGCCTGTCACATCTAGAGGATCCGGATCGTTTGAAGAGCATGCTAGCACAGACCCTGACAATGGAGCAGAGCATTTGCTGGCAGGTGGATGTGAACGATTTGCAACAGTTTGCCAGCGAGCGTCTGGTCAAGCCCTTTCTCAGTCGCTTCCTGGATACAAAGGGCACGAATCTTAGCTATGAGGAGCTGAGCAAACGGCATCAATTGATGCTTCTGTTCTACAATGCCGTGGTCAAAGATCGAATGCATCTGTTGCCCGTTTACCTAACTCTCTACGATGTAAGCTTTTGGTCTGATAAATTATTCATCTTTAGTTAATGCATCGTGTCTTTTACCTACAGCACGTCACCAAGCAGATGGCCAACAACAACGATGTGTGGCAGGTGAAGCTGATCGAAGCCTATTTGGGCAAACGTCCCAATGAGGAGCATTCGCTAATCTCTGTGGAGCTAATACAAATGATGCAAGAGATTGCAAAGCTAAGTCTGGAGCAAGCGGCAGGTGAATTCTGTATACCATTGCGTGAATTTCTCACGCAGAAGCGTCTGGAGCCGAGCTACGTGACCAGCATCTGTGCCCAGGATCTGCAGCGTGTCTTCTGTGTCATCAATTACTTTAACTTGATGCCGAATATGTTGAGTAGCATTGACCTGAGCAACGGTCCAATTAATTATCTGCGCATCATGATCGAGTTTAACAAGTTGCAACTTAGTCCACACACCATATACGGTGTGCTTAAGATATTCCAAGCGTTGGCCGCCGAAAGTGCTGAACAGCAGCATGAGCCCGCTTTTTGAACATTCAAACACAAATTATTTTTTGACTATCGAAGGCTTAAAAGTCCTATCGAAATCGTTGGTATTCTTTGCTGAAGTCAACTTTTCAACAGTTACAATACTATCAGTTGCATTGTGCAACACTTGATATACTTAAATGCCTTTAACACTGAGATTCGCTGTTCAAATTATTACAAATAAGAAATGTAATTTATATTAAACAACGTTGAATAAACAATTACAAAATGTATAAAACAGATATTGTTATCGAAGTTGCAGTTAGCTATCGAGTACTTTGCTTAGCCTCCGATCTTTTTAAACGAATTTTCAAATTCATTAAAAAACTACAGATCTTGTTATCGATGTTGCAATCTGCTATCGAGTACTTTGCTTAAGCTGCATAAAAATGGAGGCTCTTTGCACCACTAAAATATGCACATTTCAAATTGTGTTCAATAAGAAATATAATTGATCAAATATATGTATATATATATATATATAAACTACAACTATGTTGTAAACAATTGCACATTTCAGCAAAAACATGTATAAAACTGGAAGCATCTAAGTCCCATGCTCTCTTAGACAATGCGCTGATGCTCAGCGGCTGTGGTTTCCCCAATCTTCTGGCGCGAGAATCGTTGATACAAATAAATGCCCAACAGTGGGAGCGGCGTCATAATGGCCACCGACACCGGCACGACTGTGGTCAGATCTGCCTGCGGTTGTTCCAAGGTGGTGCGCAAGAAGAATATCGCAATGCCCGTATTCTGAATGCCCGTCTCAATAGCAATGGTCAATGAGTCTGAATCACTTTGGTTCAACAGCTTGGCCGCCAACCAGGCGACCGTGTAGCCAAGTCCAGGAAGAGCCAAGCCCGCCAAGGCGATCTGGAAAGAAAGACAATTAGTTGCGATTCAGTTTATATATAGATCAGCAACTCACCTGCCAGGAGAACAGCTGGAACAGATAGAAGTTCGTGATGATCGCAAATATCACAATGAAGAGTATTAGGCATGCAGATATGGGCTTCAGCAGACGCACCAGCACCTGGGTCACACGCGGCAGCCAACGTTGTATGGCCAGGCCAATTAACAGCGGCACAATCAAGGCCGCACAGTAGCTGGCAATCTTACCATATGGCAACACCATGCCGGCGCGCTCGAAGATTAGCTGACCCAGCGTAAAGACCCACAGCGGCATCGTGGCAAATGCGGCCATATTGCTGACGGTGGTCATGAGCACCGAAAGATTAATGTTCGCGCTGAGCACCGCCGACCATGTGTTGGATGCACCGCCGCTTGGGGCGATGCCCGTAAAGAACAGGCCAAGCTGCATGGCCGGTGAGTCTGGAAAAATGAAGACGCCTAGGGCATAGCTGAGAAGTGGCATACCCAGCACCTGGGTGATGAAACCGATGCAAGGTCCAACGGGACGCGTGATTAAACCCTGCAGCACATCCACATTGAGTGCGGCGCCAAAATTGATGTAGACCAGCGACATGAGCAGAATAATGGAGCCGACGAAAACATGATCGATGATCCGCTCCGGTCGCACCACCTTCACCAGCAGCGAACTCTCATTGCTCTCGGAATTCTGTGGCGCCGAGCTAGTATTTTTGATGGCGTCATAGAGCCGCATCTCGATCCTAGCCTCGCCCAGAAAGTAGGCATCGATTTGAACAGTGCCATTCCACTGATTTTGCTGCACTTCCCCCATGGAGATGCTTGAATTTACGGCCGGCACACTGGCCAACTGTGCGTCTGTACTCTGCAGTTGGAAGCTGTAGCGACCCGTCAACAGCTGCAGATCATCCGTTATGTCCGACAATGTCAGATGCACCATGTGGCTGCGTTCCATTTCCAGCTGCAGCAGCGCAGGTTCAAAGCGCACCTGCCAACTGGCGCTGGGCAGCGCCTGTTGGCCCAGCATCAGTGCCATAAACAGGCAAACGTTTCCGATAAACATTGCAATTCGCAATCAAATTGCGATGCAAAAAAAATCTTATTTCGTAATCACGCACTCTACAAGTTGTTGATAAATTATGAACTAAGGAACACCAAATGTACTCTGTATATGTTGCCACTGCAATGAAAGTCTGTGCAGTTATTTACAGCGACAAACGTAAATGACACTAATAAAGAGAGGCACACAGAGAGAGAGAGGGAGAGCGAGCGAGCTAGATGAAGTGTGAAGCAGCTCTAACTACTCTTGCTTACAGTGAGAGCGTGCTAAGCATACAGAATCACAACAACAGCAGGTACCTCCATACACGAAGCCTGAACGAGAGCAGGGGCGGAGCTCTGATTAGAATATTTACTTATGATGAGAGCACAGCAAAAAAAAATGTAATCTTGCCAAAAGACACTATGCTTGATAAGTGAACAAAACAAAAATGTGTAGTAATTATTTAAAATGTGATATAAGCCTGTCTACCCTTCTGACTACGCCCTTGTAGAGCGTAAAGCCTAGCGTGCATGCAGAAAGAGTAATAACAGTTACACTCACACAGGTTGCCAATATAAAACTGCTTGTGCATGCAATACTGTGCTATGCGTGCATGTGTGTGTATGCTCGCTTTGAAAAGTTACTTTGTATGTGTGTGTGTGTGTGTGTATATGCTAGCTAGCATGAAAAAGTAACTATGTACATATGTTTGTGTGGGTGAGGTTGCAGACAGTTAAAGAGACCAGAGAGAGAGAGAAAGAGAGAGAGTGCATAACAAGCCAATCAGGCTCTTTAAGCGCCGTTTTCTTTTTCGAAATACTTTTCGAGCTTATTTAACACTGTTTGATACGCTTGCTTTATGAGATTGGAGCCTGTATTGTAAAAATTAGTAAATTTAGCTATGAATTATTTTTAAACTAATGTTAATCTCAATAGAAAAATACTAAATTTTTCGAAACTAAACGTAGTAAAATGAGCGCAAAAAATATGTAATTGTTTTTAAATATAATTCGAGATGTTCCAAAGTTTCTTGGAATTTAAGGAAATGTATTTGAAATATTATTGAATTAGATTAGAATTTTATACAATTTTGTTTTTGGCAATTTACAATTTACAATTTTTAACAGAGACTTGAAATAATCTTTGAAATAAATGGATTTGAAATATAATTAAAATAGATTAGAAAATGATTAAGTCGAACTTTGGATAAATGCAAAAACGCATATAAACACGATCGCAAAAGGCATGTAACAGGGAGTGAGGAGTAGTAGGTGCTTTAGTATCTATAGTGGTCGGGCTTGAAGGGTCCCGTCTTGGGCACACCCAAATAGCTGGCCTGCTTGTCCGTCAGCTTGGTGAGTTTCACTCCCAGTTTATCCAGATGTAGGCTGGCCACCTCTTCGTCGAGTAGCTTGGGCAGGACATGCACACCGACGGTGTATTGGCTAGACTTGGTCCAGAGCTCAATCTGGGCGAGCACCTGGTTGGTGAATGAGTTGGACATCACAAAGCTGGGATGGCCATGGGCGCAGCCCAGATTGACTAATCGGCCTTCGGCCAACAGGATAATGTGCTTGCCATTGGGCATGGTATAGCGATCCACCTGAGGCTTTACGTTCACCTTCTCCGTGGCATTCTTGTTCAGCCAATCGACATCGATCTCGCAATCGAAATGTCCAATGTTGCACACAATTGCATCGTCGGGCATATTGAGGAGATGCACCGATGTGATGATGTCCCTGCATCCAGTGGTGGTCACATAGATGGAAGCCTCCTTGCTGGCCTCCTCCATGGTGGTCACCTCGTAACCCTCCATGGCTGCCTGCAGCGCATTAATCGGATCGATTTCGGTGACAATGACGCGACCACCGAATCCTTTCAGGGCCTGGGCACAGCCTTTGCCCACATCTCCGTAGCCAGCCACACAGCAAACCTTGCCCGCAATCATGACGTCCGTCGCACGCTTGATGCCATCAATTAGAGATTCCCGGCAGCCATAAAGATTGTCGAATTTGCTCTACATAAAAGAGGAAAATATATGAAAATTGAATAAGATGAAGTGAAAAATTATAAAAGATGTTTCACCTTGGTCACCGAATCGTTGACATTGATCGCCGGAACGCCCAGGCGGCCCTCCTTGAACATTTTGTACAGATTGTGCACGCCGGTGGTTGTCTCCTCGCTCAGACCCTTGATGCCCTTCAGATAGTCGGGGAAGCGCTCATGCACCAAATTGGTCAGATCACCGCCATCATCCAGAATCATATTCAGGGGCTGGCCATCGGGGAAAACGAGCGTCTGCTCAATGCACCACGTATACTCCTCGTCCGTTTCACCTTTCCATGCATACACTGGGACTCCAGTGGCAGCGATTGCCGCTGCCGCATGATCCTGTGTACTAAAGATATTGCAGCTCGACCATTGCACCTAGGGGAAAGAAGGGATATTTAAACTAATTGTTGATATCGTTGAAGGCTTGTAAGGCTATCAATAGACTCTTCCCTGGTGAAAGCGAAAATATAGCTAATCTTCCGACTATAATCCATGAGTTTATTTTGGATTTGGAAACGGAAATCGAATTGTTGATAAAGAAAATCTTGATTAGGATCGGAACATGCCTTCACCATCTAATTTACATATGGAAGTAAACAACTTAACATATCAATGGGTTCTTATGCGATGACCCCCTGGTGATCCCCACCAAAAATGATTTGGTTTTGTGTTTGTTTGTTATCAGTGATGACGCCTTGAACTCCAGCGCGACCCCCAAGAGTGAAATATAAATTTCGGTATTGTTATTCGATTTCGATTTGTGATAAGGGCGATGGGCACATGGTAACAAAACTAACAGAGGAGATTCGGGACATACCTCAGCGCCCAGCTCGACTAGAGTTTCGATGAGTACGGCCGTTTGGACGGTCATGTGGAGGCAGCCGGTGATGCGTGCGCCCTTTAGGATTTTCGATGGGCCGTACTTCTTGCGGCACGCCATCAGACCGGGCATCTCGTTTTCCGCAATAATAATCGCTTTGCGGCCCCATTCAGCTAGGCTGATATCGGCTAAAAGACAGACAGAGATAAGATACCATCGGAATACACAATATAAACAACGATTAGCACAACGTGCTTTAACCTCTGACAACATGTGCGCATGCATGACAAAAAAAAAAAAAAAAAAAATTGAAAACGAAAAACATATGCGTCTGTGCCCGTGTGTGCACATTCGCCGGCATTAGGATGCGCTGACTTTATTTATAACTCACCAACTTTGTAAGCGGGCTTGGACATCTTTCGATAGGATTGCGAGTACAAAAATAGGATTAAGAACTGAGAACGACCGAGCTGACAGCGCGCGCAACGTTAAGTGACCCAAAATATAAATCTCAAGATCGTACGAAATAAATCGAGCTATCGATTTTAACAATTGCAAGAGCCTATCGATATAATTAGCAGAAAATGCTCATGTTATATAAATGTGTTCACTTAGTAACTATCGATTATAGCATAAATGGAAAAATCAAAATCTATCAGCGCATAACTGCAAAAACTATTTATATAAGTCCGTCACTTATTTATAAGCCATTTGTGAGTAACATTTCTAAACAATATTTCATTGAAAGCTCAAGCAAAACACTAAATATATATTGTATATTATTGTATAATGTAAATCTTTTACATATTTACGACAAATAATTTTCTAATGTGCTTTGCTTTGATTTGTCTAATTTTGCTTTTACCATTTAACAAAAATTATAATTTGCGCTTTTATACATTGAAAAAAATTTTATTGAGTAAAAAAGTTTGTTTAAGTTGAAACAATCGAAGCGCGCTATTTGACGATAGTTGGTAAGATTTACAGCACTCTTGGGTACTTTCTGCTAACGCGAATTGCCGCACGCAGAGATATCGGCGCCATTTTATTTCTCGTTACTCGCCACTCGCTCAATGACTATCCGCTACTCGTTGCCCCTGGCACACACGCGTTTTCCAAATCGTGCTTTTTTTCGCCCTCAGTTTATTTTTTAGTCTGCGAATTAAACAATTCACTAAGTTCAATAATAAATTAACAGTTTATACATATGTGCTAAATTACAAATGACAAGTGCATCTAATGCTCAAGCTTTCTGCGCTCACAAATTAAATTGAGTACGTGCGTGGTGCGTTTTTTTTGTTGGGCCGAATGCAAAGTATGACGACGGCGACGCAAAGTTCGACCGCAACGAACGTTGATGTCAGTTTAAGTGTGTGTATGTGTATGTGTGTGTGTGTGCAATAAAAAAAACTACGAATTGCGAAAGAGCAAAAAAGCAAGACACAAAAAAAGAAAAATAATTCTACGTTCAGTAATCAAAAAAAGCGGGGAAGAGAGGCCAAAGACTGCGTAAAACTGACAAAAGAAGCGCGCGCGGCGTGAAATGCGCTAATAAAGCAATAACAGCCCATCATCCGACGGGGTGGGGAGGGGTAAGTGTATGTGTGCAAACGGCTGCGTGGCTCGCATTATATACATAAGTATATAAATAAATGCCAAATTAAGTAAAAAATTAATTGAGAAATTAATTACTAAAGAAAGAAAAAATCAGAACTCGTTATAAATAGTTCAAGCAACAAAATGCTCGTCCGCACGCAAAGCAAGGCCAACCAATTTTAGTGTTAAACAAAATTAACGAAGCTAAAAAAAATGAAAATAAAAAAAACGCTGCGATCGTGGCGCCAAAGTGCAAACTGGTGTTGGTCCAGAAGTAGAAACCGCTAAAATTGAGTTGTGTAGTAGAGCGAGCAAGAGAGCGCCGCGTGTGTTGGAATCTCATAGTGGCACTCACACGCACACACACTCGCATGCACACACACATTGAGAAGAATTACACACGCACACAAGACTCGCATTGGACTGACACACACACACATATATATATAGAGAGACGCTCACGCGGAATTGCAACAGTGTGACCATCTTGAATTTAACTTTATTCTTTTCTCTTCAGTTTGTCGTGCGATTGTATGCGTTTATGCAGTGTTGCATTTTGTGCGTGCACGGGGGGCCGGCTAAAATCCAATGATGTCCGCATTTGAGGATAGCCAACAACAACAGCCACAGCAACAACAACAGCAAACTCAAAATCAAACACCGCACACTCCACTAAGACTTACTGATGAAGCCGCCAATTACAACAACACCAGCAGTAGTAGTAGCAGCAGCAGCGTCAGCGACAGCGGCAGCAAAACCAGCAACAATAATAATGTGAGTACAGCTGCAGCTGGATTTGTCTTCAACTTTGAATCTAATCCATACCCTTCATCCCCTCTCTAGTCCATCATGGGCAAAGTAAAGTTGCGCGTCTCTAGTATACTTCCGGACTCACTGAGCAAATGGTTCTCGCCCAGTACCACTAATCTACATAACAATGCCACGGAACAAGAATCCTCATCCTCGCTCACACACTCGGAGTCGGAGTCGCAGTCGCAACAGTCAACGGCTCAGCACAATGGCAATGCTGCCAATTTAGTCACACAATGCAAACTGAAACGCAGTCGACGTCGCATACAATTGGAAGCCGATGATGCTGGCGATAATTCCGTCGATGATGGTACCAGTGCCCAGGATCTAAACGAAGAGGAAGTTCAGCTGGCCGATAACATAGCCGAGCATGATCTTGCCGGTGAGGATGAGCAGACGCGTCGCAACGAATATAATGTTAGCTTGCTGCGTAAACGTCAATTGATAGCCAGTGACGATGACGATGATGATGATGAGGATGATGAGGAAGAAGGCGAGGAGGAGGAAGAGGACGAGCTCGAAGATGGTGCACAGCCGAATAACTATCAAATGCAACAGGCAAATCGTATCAGTATGGCACAGCCGTTACAAAAACGCAAGCGTATAGAGGTAAGTGAACGTTATCGGTATCGTTATCGATATATATTGCACGCTAAATGTAGCTGAATATATTACTAGTAAATCCTTTCTGATATTTACCAATAGTATTGTTTTTAATATTTTCGATAACTATTAATTTATAATTGATTTTCGTTTTGCCTCGCTTGCAGCCAAATGAAGTTACGTTTAGTCCTCTGTTCAATGCACAGCAGCGTCGTCTCCCCCCGCTGCATGCCTCGACGCCCGCTATTAGCGAGGCGGTGCGCAGCCACCAGACATCGAATCGCTTCTCAACGCATTTGAACCTCTACGGAAATCAGCGTCAGCGTGAGCCTGCCTACGACTTCGTGTCCACCTCGACCGGTGGCGACAGCAGCAGCAGCACCAACATCATCAGCGAAGCGGCTGTTGCCACCAGCGGTGATTTGCCAATGAGGTAAGCTAAGCTCTTTAATATATCTCGAGTGAAATCGAATTCATAATTGTTCAAATCTCTGATTATCTTTCATCTTTCATTGAATGCAGTTCGCGACGCTCGTTGAATATTGCGCCAATGACTGAACGCCGCGAGACGGCGCTGCCCAGCTACAAGCGACAATCGCTGCTGGGTCATCGCGGCCTGATACCCAACTGGCGTAGCTATCAAACCATCAGCGAGGATTCGCCCAACGAGGAGCAGCAACAGCAGCAGACAAACAACAACAATAATAATAATAATAACAACAATATAAAAATCACTAAACGTAGCACAGATTCGCAATCTGAATGCGAGAGCAATGAGAGCCAGGCTGCGGCTGGTCGTATGCACAACATCAACAGCAGCAACAACAACAATAGCAATGGCAACGCATTGTTTTATAGTAATTTACAGAGCCGCAAATCGGTATTCAATCGCAATTCGGCCACATCAATGCTGCAGCAAAATCAACATCATAATTCAACATTATCGCTCAACTCACTGAATCATCGCCGCCGTTTCAATGCCTCGATATATGGCAGCACATCAGCTCTGAGCGATAGCCGACTGTTAAGCACCACCAGCAGCAACAGCATCATAACTGGGAATTCACCATTTTATCAGGGACCCACCGCCTTTGGCGGCAGTTCGGCAAACAATCGTTGCTTTAGCCAAGGCAATTTGCCAAACATTATCAATTCGGGCGGCAGCTCGCCGGCGCCATCGAATAGCGATAGCGTTTGCAGCAACAGCAATAATCAATTGCTGATGGGAGGACGACAGCAAATGATTGGCTGCAGCTATGGCATCAAACCCATCGATATGCGTCCACGTGCCGGTCTCAGTACGATTGGCGCTATCAATGACAGCAGCTCCGCCAATGTGCCTGGCCTGTCGTTGACAGCTCAACGCATACTCAATTTGCTCGAGAATCATCGAACGCCCCTAATGGAAGCCAAGAAAATGGGCAGCACGTTGCGTGAACACAAGCTGCAGCGCTCCTCCCGTTACTTAGCCAATACCAGCAGCGGCAGCAGCAAACCCTATGCCTATCCCAATCATTCAATTGGTGGCAACAGCAGCAACAGCTCCAACACCAGCCTTCTCGATATGGATAGCAAATCGAAATTGCTTGTGCCAACCATGTTGCAATTGCTCGAACGACGTCGTCTGACTCGCGTGACGTCCGGCACACGTTCATTGGTCGATGCCAAGCAGCTGGAGGAGCAACAGTTGCTGCATCATCGCCCACAACAGCCACAGCAACAACAGACTGCAAATGCTACACCGACCAGTTTCAATAATAATAATAACAATAATAGCAGCAACACGAGCTTTGGCCTTCAGAGTCATACGAACAAGATGCGTTCACGTCTATCTCATCAGACGCGCAAGGATGCACGCAATGCGGAGGAGCAACAGTTGCCGCCAGCGCCCATCGATTTACCCAATATACGTTTCCCGAAGATGGCCAGTGAACCGAAATTCGATTTGATTATTGCGCCGCCAAGTGGATTGGCATCCGCTCAGCAACACAAGCTGTTCAACAGCAGCAACAATAATACCAGCAGCAACAGTAACAACAACAATAGTCGTCGACGTTTCCTATTTCCAGCACCGATATCTGTTTCATGCGCCAATCCTACCGAGGAGTCAGCCCCACTCCAAAAACGCGCCAAGAACCAAGCGTCATATAAATTCTCGCCGCCCCTCACATTGGATAAGTCGCTGGAGAGTGCAGCGACCAAAGCGTTGCCATTTAATGGTGAAACAACAAACACCACCACCACCACCACCAACAACAGCAGCAGCAATGATAATGCATTGCCCAAACCTACAGCAACAACAACATTTGGATTTGGTGATCAGTTCAAGAAATCCGCCAGCGAATGGGAGTGCGAGGCGTGCATGTTGCGCAACAAGCAGGATTTGCAGAAATGCGTTGCCTGCGAAACGCCCAAGCCAAAGGCAAAGACAGCAGCAGCAACAATATTAGCAGCAGCAACAGCAACAACTGCTATGCCAGCAACAACACTGAGCTTCAGCGGATTTGGGGATCGCTTCAAGCAGCCAACGAGCAATTGGGAGTGCAATGCATGCATGTTGTCAAACAAGGATGAGCATAGCAAGTGCATTGCATGCGAAACGCCACGCAAGACGAGCAGCAATGCCTCCACGGCGTCCATGCCCAATATTATGGGCGGCAACAGCAACAGTGGCAGCTTTGACAGCATCAACAACAACAACATCGGCTTAAACTTTGCAGATGTATTCAAGCGTCCGACCAATATATGGGAGTGTCACAGTTGCATGATCATGAATGCGGATACTGTCACGGAATGCCCTGCCTGCCAGACACCTAATCCAAAACCCATGCCCACGATCTACAGCAGCAGTGCTGCCAACAACAACAGCAATAACAGCAGCAGCTTCAGATTTAGCTTTGGCAGCTGTACTGCTGGAAATGTTGAGCAGCCACGACCAGATGCCGGTTTCCAGCAGCTGATTGCGGCCCAAAAGGCAAGCAGCTGGAATTGTGAGGCGTGCATGGCACAGAATGATATGAACCGCAACAAATGCGTTTGCTGTGAGCAACTGAAGCCAGGTGCAAGTGCTGAGGAAGACGGCACGGCGGCTGTGCCCAAGTTTATGTTTGGCTTTCCAGCTAAATCAACAACTGAAACAGCAGCAGCAACAGCAGCAGATGCAATAACAACCAACACATCCGGCACAGCATCAGCAACAAGTTTTGCACCGATTGCTGCAAGTGTTGCTCCATTCACGCCATTCACATTTGGCTTTGCAGCAGCAACAGCTGGCAAGGATGTGGCCGATAGCAACAAACCACCAGCAACAGCAGCATTAACAACAACAACAACAGCAACAACAACAACAACAGCAGCAGCAACAAATACAACAGCAACAACTACAGCATCAGCCACAACATCAACTACAGACCTAAATGCCTTTAAATTTGGCACAGAAAAAGCAACTAATAAAACAGTTGGCTTTACATTTGGCGCAACAGCAGCAGCGCCACAGCAGCAACAGTTGCCGTTAAAAACAAGCAATGCTATAACACCAACAAGCAGCAGCAGCAGCAATCTTTTAGGCGGCTTGTTTACGACGCCAACAGCTCCGAAAACTACATCAACAGCAACAACATTAGCATCGATCGGATTTGCATTTGGCAGCAACAGCAATACTGCAGCAACAACAACAACAGCAAAGCCTGCTGTCAGCAATTTGTTCACATTGGCCGGCTTTGCGCCACCTTCAGCTGTCGTCTCCAGCAGCAGCAACATCATTACAACACCCAACAACAGCAGCACCAGCACCAACACCAGCACGAGCAGCTTTAAACCATCAACAACACCAATGTTCAATTTTGGCAGCAACATCGTTAGCAGCAGCAGCAGCAGCGTTACTTCCCCAGCAGCAGCTGGTGCTAAAACAACATCGGCGCTCTTTGGCGCACAGACCCCAACAGTGGTAGCAACATCAACAGTTGCATCTACCACCAGCTTTACAGCAGCACCAGCAATAGTTGCTTCCACGGCTAGTTTTACGACAGGCCCAGCGATGCCAACGTTTGTCTTTGGCAATACAACAGCTGCAAATTCACCAGCAACTACCGTCAGCAGCAGCACCAACGTGAGCAGCAACAACACCAAAAATTTCATCTTTGGCTCGCCATCAGCGACAACATCAACAACGACAGCGGCAACATTTGCACCACCAGCAACTGGTAGCGGCATCTTTGGCTCCATTGCATCGGTGCAGAGCAACAACAGTAGCAGCTTCAATGCACCGACCAGCAGCAACTCAACGCCTCTGTTTACCTTTGGCAGTGCCAGCAACATGAATGCCAATGCCAACAATAATAATAATAACAATAGCAACATCGGCAGCAGCACTTTTGGTCATACGCCAACATTTAATTTCGGTGGTTCCAAGCCAGAAACAACAACAACAGCAACAGCAGTGACTACATCAACAACACCAACACTGAGCAACTTTGGTTGGCCCACAGCAACAACATCGAACGCAGCAACACCATTTGGAAGTGCAACTCCTTTTGCCAATAGTCCAGCCACAAGTGCTGGAGCAACTGCACCATTGCACATTTTCGGCAGCAGTGGCAACGGCACCAGCAGCAATCTGTTTGGTAGCAACACTACAACAAGAACAACAAATTCAATGCAACCGCTGGCGGTCAGTTCGCCATTTGGAGCAACAACTGGCGGCACAGCAGTGGTACATCCCACTGCTGGCAATGGACCCATCTCTACGCTCTTCGGTAATGTGAATAGTCCCTTCAGTTCGAATGCTGCTGGAGCAGCAAACAGTGGTGGTGGCAGCAGCATTACCTCGCCGCTGACAAACATATTCAGCGCCAAGCCAACAACAAATATTGCACCTGGAGCAGTAGCAGCAACAACGGGAGCAACAGCACCCAAAATGGCATTTAATTTCGCTCCAGCCACCACGGTAAGTACTCTGAAATTTTATTTCAAATTTAATGGCAATTAATTCTCTCTCTCTCTCTCTCACTGTGGGTATGCATAAAACAGCCGGCAGGTGGCGTATTCAATTTTGGCTCGAATGTCGCCTCCAACTCTGGCGTTGCTGGAGGCAACAACGCGCTGCCCAAGCCGGCGTTCAACTTTACTGAAGTTGCACCACAGACATCGGCATTTAATTTCTCGGCGAATTCAGCAAATGCTAGCAATGCCGGCAACCGCGATGTAAGTTTCTAAAACACATTAACAAAAACATTTAACAAATGAAAAAAAGAAACATATATAAACAAGCTTCAGCCAGGCAACACTCGTAGTAAATGGTTTAAAGGAAAACATCTAGATATATATATATATACATATTTATATATATTTAATATATAAATATATATAATTGTAATTCTCTTGTTGCTGTTAGCGGCTGTTCTTTTTATTATAATTTTACTATTAATGTGCATGCATTTTCGGCAGTGTTGTTAAATGTCGTTAATCGTGCGTTGTTTGTCTATGCGATCGATATATATCGATAGCACATGCATTCACGCATTTATTATAGTCACACAAAAAAAAAAAAAAAAACAAAACAAAACATAATATTTTCATTTTGTACTTATATTATTTTTCTTCTTGTCTTTATTTTTTTTATTTCTCTCTGCCATTGTTGATTGTTGTCCGGCTCTCTCTATCTCTATGTACTGTTGGATAATACCCGAAAAAAAAAAAATCGAAAACAAAAAATGTATTCAATTGTACTACCTCCCACCTCAAACTGCTACAAAATTATGTAAACCGTATATCCTAATTGCGGGGGCGTGGCACGGGCACGAATATGCGAATAATTACCTACACTTTGCTAACTTGCTACATTCCACTATTACTACTATAACCTACTACTATCTACTATTATTACCTACTACTTTTACTATTACTATTACCTACTACTTTTACTATTACCTACTACTTTTACTATTACTGTTACCTACTACTGTTACTATTCCATACTACTACTATTACCTACTGCCTACTACTACCAACTACCAACTACTACCATTACCAACTACTACTATTACCTACTACTACCATTACTGCGCTGTACTGTGCTGCTACTATAAATTAATGCCACACTGCTACTACTACTACTACTACTACTATTCCACTACCATTTGAACGGTTGGCCCATTGAAGTCAATAAGAACGGAACGACTTTTCCAATTTGGGGCCACTCCGGATGCTGGAGCATCATCGTCCATGATGCCAGCAGCCAATAATCAATTATTCAATTTTACCGCCTCTCCGCAGCAAATGCAGGTAAACTAATCAAAAAAAAAAAGTGGACAGTAATTCGATACATACCTATATATATATATATATATATATATATATATATATATATATAAATATTAATATTACACTAATTATCCATATTTTTTAAATTTATTTGTATATTTAGTATTATTAATTGTAGATATATTTAGTTTAGCATTCGCTAAGAGTATTTTTACATATTTGAATATCATTTTTCATACTAATTCATGCGCATGGTTTTTTGTTCATTTAGCACAGGGCTTGTAAAACTGCATAATAAATTCATGTACACTTTATATGTATTCGTAATGTATATAAATCTCTTTGTTGGTTTTGCTTCACTTCATCTCTGCATGATCTGCCGCTATATTTGACGCATTAACTATGTTTTTATCAGTTAACATAACATTTTACACATGAAATTCCCCCTTCCTCTCTCTCACTCACACACACTCTCACAAATTTCATTAATTTCCCCTCACAAACATACATACATACATTACATTACATTATATTCGCTCATTCCTTTCTTAAAAGCTTTTAGTTAAGTGAACCAATCACATCATTTCACATATACATATGTATATACCCATTACATATATACAACAACAACAAAAATCCCATACAACAAATATCCCAAATAGTGTTGAACAGCAACAAATGATGTGCAAATGGTTGACAATCGAAAAAGAAAAAGAAAATGAAAAATTTATTGCATATTTTCTTAAACATTTTCATTTGCGCTCACACACACTTACTCCAAAAACAAAACAAAAAAGAACATTTGTTAAAATTTTGAAAAAAAAAAAAAAACAACTTTAAAACGAAAATCCCCCTCTACCCATCCAAATATCTTTTTGAAGTCAACGCCAAGCGCCGCACCGTTCCAATTTAATGCCGGTTCGCCAGCGTCAGCCAATATATTCGCGTAAGTAGTGTGACAGAGATGGCAACAGCAACAGTGACAGCTGCTGCTGCAAAACAGATCAGAGTGAGCAGAGAATGTGTGCTAAAATGGAAGAAAAAGAGAGTTTTTTTTTGTTTTTTTTTTTTTAATTTGGCCTAATGTTGAATTGAAACGCACACGCACACATACAATTATATCCAAACAGAACACACACACACACACACACGAAATTATTTAATACTTACACAAAGAATAACAAAATGCATTATTTTAACCGTTACAAGTTTTTGCATTGCATTCGTTTTATATACAATATATAAATATAATTTTTTAAGGCACTTTTATGTTTCTCATTTAACAAAAACAAAGCAAAAAGAAATTGTTTTATTTTGTAATGCACATACATACACATTGTAAATGTCTTTGTGCCATGTGTTGATCATTCCTATGTGTGTGTGTGTTCATGTGCCTAACCAAATATGTGCGTGTGCGTGTGTGAGAGAGTGCGTGCGTGTGTATGCAAGGGAATGCAGCAATAGAAAAAAAAGCTCTCTTTTACTCAAAATGGCTATGTTGCTGTATGCGCTCTCTCTCTCTATCTCTCTGCTCTGCATCGCCCAGTGCTAATCCATAATTAATCACAATTCCTTTTGACAGTTTCAATCCACCACCAAATACTGGCGGCGCAATGCAAAATCCTCGCCGAAAAATACGCGCTCCGGTGCGTCGACTGCCTCCACGGTAGAAATGATAATTGGCGCAGCAGCAACAGCAACAGCAGCCGACGCCGACGCCAACGAGGACACAACGGGACAACAATTGACAGCAATGGGACAGGGACGGGGATATGAAAATGAAAGTAAAAGTGAAACTGTGGCAACGGAACGGCAGCAACTGAGGCACAACGACAGCAACACAACGACGAAAACTTGTGACGGTGGGCAACAGCAGCAGCAGCAACAAGAAGAAGCATACAGGACGGCGACAGGGACGACAACGAGCTGCTCGCCTGCACAGCAATCGCTAATGGCAAAGCTCAGCCTACAGCGACGCGGCAGCAGCCGACTGCAGCCATTTTGCAATGAACTGCAGCGACGGCGACGTCAGCAGCAGCTGCAGCTGCAAAAACAACAAAGACTACTCAACAAATATCGCTTTGTGCGCAGTCCCGCATCACCTACGGCAGCGGCAGTGCCAGCGACAGCGACACCGGCAGAAGCAACAGCAACGGAAACAGAAACGGCAGCGACCGTAGCAGCAGCTAGCGTTACCAGATCATTCAACGTGCTGTTCAAAGCGCCGAACTGCGCTGCTACCACCATTAACTGTAACAATAGTAACAGCGGCAGCAGCAGCATTATCGGAGTCGCGGGCGCTTCGCCGCACTTGCGTCGCAGTCGCTACAAGTTGGTGCGACGCCGCAGCGCTGCCGACTGAATTAGAGAGGAGGGCAGCAGCACAACGATAGCTAAAGATGAGACGACTTAGCAGAACGACAGACTGCATACAGTTATACAATACTACTACTACTACTACTACTACTAAACAAAAAACGGATTGACGGAAACTAACTTTTTAGAAATCATCATTATATAATATATATACATATATAAGTTTTTGTTTTCCTATGAGAATCTGCGCCCTGGTCAACACAGCAAGAAAGAAGTAAAAGCAGAAGATAAAAAAGAGCAAGATGCGCAAGGCTTATCAAATTTTAGTTATCTAGATTCATTTATTTTTTTTTTTCTTAAATTAACTTTTAAATTAATTTTTGTTGATTTGTCAAATTTTAGAACCCAAATACATATTATATATATATAATAATAAAAACAAGTTAAGTGAAAAATGAAAAATAAAATAAACGAAGTCAGTCGGATAAAAACACTTAAAACACTATGAAGAACCGTTAATTTCCAACAAACAGACAACAACAACAAAAACAAGATGAAAGAGAAGAACAAAATAATTGCAAACATTTGTAATTTTGCATTGTTTTCATTTTTTTTTTTATTATTATTATTTTTTCTATTCTATGTATGATGCGCTTTCATAAACATAAATAAATATTTAACATACGTATTTATAAAAAAAAAAAACAGAAAACTAAACGATAATTATGTAATAATTATGTTGTGAAATTGTAATGAACATGTTAAAGGACACGATAAGAAGAAAAAGAAATAGCGCAAAAAGAAAATATATATATATATATATATATATATATATATATATCACATATAATATATATGTTAAATGGATTCATTTGTTTAGACAATTTTTTTAAGTGCGACTATATTTTGTTGGCGCTGCATAACGGTTATCTAGGCAAGAAAAACAAAAACAAAAAAAAGAAACAAGAACTTATGAAAAAAGTAAATTAGTTTATGTTGTTAAATCAGTTAAGATTCGATTCGTAAACTTCCGTTTCCGTCTCTGAAAATTCAGGAAACTCAAACAACATCAGCCCAAACAAAATCAACTTACTATATATATATATATGTATAGTTAAGCAACTACAATTAAAAAAAAAAAGAACACAAAAAACGTTTTTTACAAACAAAAAAAGAAAGATGAAAAAGAAACAAAAGTGACAAAAAAAAACAACAAAAAAAAAACAACTGGAAACCGAAGTCTTAGAGTTAAGAAAGAAAGAAAATAAAAATTAAAAGAAAATCAAGGACAGTTGATAAATTGAAATCATAAATGTAAATAAGTAAATATAAACGGTATGATTATTAAAAACGTGACAAAAATATATAAAAACATCGTTATTAATAAATTCATTTTCATAATTCAAATTATAACGTGTTGGGTTAAAGTGCGCGCAAGATCGATTAGTTGATTGGCAGCACTGTTCTGCGACATTTATGCTGCTTTAATTTGGTCGCCAAGCAGTGCTGGCAAGTAGTAGAAAACTAGGGATGCAACGATTGCGATTGGTTTTATTTTTATCGTTCTATCTCGCTACAAATTTGAATACTTCCAGCGTAACTCGTTCATTATAATATATTTTTATAATATAATATAATAATATTTTTACAAAAAGAAACTTAGCTATTCTATAAAATATTCATAACAAATACTGGATTTCATTTCTTACTTCATAATTTTTAAATTATAAAAGTTATTCGCAACTGGCTTTATTTATATCTTATCTATTTATATCATATCTCTTTTATAAATAATTTATATTTACACAAACAACTTGTAGCATATTGAAAAATATCATAATTTATTTATGACGGTTACTTTTGATAAATTAATAACGTTTTATGGAAAAGCTTACGATAAACCAGCTTTATCGATATTCTTGGTATGCGATGCATATCATTGTCTTATTAGACCAATTGCAACTTGTCTTGAATCAGTCAGAGCTCGTGGCTTTTGCGAGAGCTAATTCTTTGCAGCACACCAAACCAAACAATTATTTAAAGAAAGAATCTTAATTGCTGTATGCAAACAAGAATATCTTACGATATCTATTGTGATAGCATAAACGATACCTTTGTGATATGAAAATTATCACAAGTTCGTGTGTACCATATCGATAGATATCGCTGCGATATCAACATCCCCAGTTAACAGAAAAACGCACGACAAACAGAAGTTCGTCGAAATTACGCACGGGTGTTTTTTACGTAGTTCAATAGTACTATATGTTTATTTTTTTCGGTTCTAACATAAATGATGCACACATGCATATTCAAATAGATTAAGTGTAATTTGTGTACAAATATAAAAAATCAAGTCAAAATGCTAGTTTTTAAGATGAATATCAAATGCAATCAGCTAAGCAGCAGCAGCAGCATCCGAAGCAGCGGCAATAGCAACAATCACAACAACAGCAACATCAACAAAAAGGCTGACTGACTGACTACACCCAAAAACGCAACAAGAAAAAATCAGCAGCAGCAGCAGCGCATAAAGGAAACAGTTGGAGGCGAGGAATAACAAAACGACAGGAAAATGAAGTAAAAGCGACCAGCAACAAACGGAACGGCACTTCAGTTGCAGTTGTAGTAGAGTACACACATACACTCGCACTCACGCACAAGCACAAACAGACAAGCAGTAATACAAACACACACACACCAACGTACATAAATATACATACAAAGAGACATTTGCATGCATGTGTGTGGGTGTAGCAGCAGCAGCAGCAGCAGCAGCCCAGCTCCAGCGCACTAACTTCGTGCTGGTTCGGCAGTCGTCGTTCGTCTTTCGTTGTTGCTCGCTCGCTGGCTGGTTCATTCGTTCGTACGTTGTGTTCGCACGCTCGTTTAATCGTGTTGTTGGAGTAACAGCATTCGCCTACGCAGCAGCAGCAATAGCGGCAGCAACAACAGGCAAAGGAAGCGGTTTAAGAATGCATGGGCATGCACAAAGTACGAAGCACGAATCACGAAACACGACAAATGCGAGGAACACAAGAGAAATGCAAATTTAACAGAAATTGAAATAAGTGCAACGGGTTTCCTATTCCAATTCCAATTCGACATCGCATTGTAATTCAAAACGCAGTCGCAAATTTATGCCAAACTGATCAAAAGCGGGCGCGCGCGCGATATACATATGTACATACATATAAACATATAAAGGGAAACAGAGAGATAGATAGAGAGAGTGTAAGACTTGTAAAGAGTAAACGAAGAGAGCGGACAAGCGCCGTTAAATCGGATCACGTCCACTTTAGCCATAGCTGCAGTTCCTTTGTTATTGGATTTGTTATACACCAATTGCTGCTCCTGCCTCCTGCTTGGGACGTCGACGTCGTAATATGGATTGTGGTGCTCTTGCCGCGCAGCAGCAGCAACTGATACAACAACAGCAACAGCTACAGCTAAAACATACACAACAACAACAACAACAACATCAACATCTTCAGCAGCACCCACGACAACAAAGTACGCTAAATTGCCTGGAAGCAACAACAAATGTAAGTTTACACGCACACATGCATACGTATGTACGTATGCATTTGTATGTATTTCTCTTTTACTTCCACTTCGCATTCGCCCCCACACATACATACATACACATATAACCCGTTGCGCTGCGTTTCGGTGCCTGCGTCGCAGTCGGCATCGCAGCCGTCAGCTGAGTTTGCTCTTCATGCAGTTTATTGGTTTTCTTATTAGATATTTTTCATATGAGTAACTTTGACAGCGGCGCTGGCATCGCTGCTGTCGTCGCTGCTGCAGCAATTGTCTTTAAATGCGTGTGGGCTGCCAAGGGGGCGTGGTTGTAAGCCATGTGCATAAATAATTTAAGATTTCGATGGAAAGTGTGTGTGTGTGTGTCTCTTGCTGAGAGAGATAGAATGAGAGGGGGAGGGGGATTGAGACGAGTGGGCAGGTACAAAGTGCATGCGTTCTTACTGTCTTGGCCAAATGCGCGAAACGCAAAAATGTAAAGACAAGAAAAGAAAGAGAAAAAAGTAAATAAAAACAGGGCAACTAGGGAAACGAATGACTCAAAGACTATTTAACCAACTGGTGATTAATCTCTTCTGTAGCTGCTGCAGCTAACGAAATACCGAAAACAACAAAAATATTTGAGAGCACACTGCGGGCAGGAAGGCCACTATTAAATACCCTGTAAAATATTGCATTGGAAATTTGATAAGGGTTTTGCAAGAATTTTTATAATTATAAAAAACGTTGAGTAATTAATTAAAAATTAAATGTTTGTTTGCAAATTAAATAGGGTTAAATAAATAAAATACTTAAATAAATTTCAAATAACTAAAAAATAATAAAATAAAATATACAAATGTACGATAAAAAATTAAAAATACTTCAAATTTTTTTGTATAAAAAAAAATTATAATAATAATAAAAAAAAAAAAAGATATATAAATATTTAAAACTTAGAGTCAAATAATAGTTAATGAAGACAAAGTCTCGAATGATTTTAAATAATAATGATATATAAAAAATAGACCTTTTTGTTATTAAAATCAATACAGTATGGTCTTTAATATTTAAAGCATATTTATACATATTTATATGTATAAAGAAATAAGATAGGGTATACCAGAAACAACTTGCAACAGCAGTCAAGAGTTGAGAAGTACGAATGCTTTAATTGCCGATTTGTACATGGTACGAACTTTTGCCCATTACTTTCACCGTGCATGAATTCTAAAGCAAAAACAAAAACGAAAAGAGGAAAGCAACAACAACTACAGGGAATGACAGAAGTTCAAAATGAAATTGTTTATATAAGGGCAATAATACAAAAAAAAAAAAAAAGAGTGAAAAAAGAAATAAAGAAATGGACATACAAACAAAGCCAACAGCCGTTGGCGTTGAGGTATGAGTACTGTAACAACAACAACAATAACCGCAGCAGCAGCAACAACAACAGCAACAACTGCCTGCACGAGAAAGAAAGAGCAGAAAAAGGAGCCGCGAAACAACACAACGCACTCTGTTGCTTTAGCGTTCTTTGTTTTTGCCGCAGCGGTTAAATCTTTCTTTTGCCTTTTACCCCCCGCTTGTCTTTTCTTTTCTTGTTGTTTCTTTTCGTGATTTTTGTTTTGCAGCGCTACGTGACTGCAATAAAATTTAACTGCAATTACGTGTCGCATGCTTTGTGTGCCGAAAATGGCCAAAATAAATGAAGAAGCAATGGTCAAGAGACGAACGAGTAGCATTGAATGCCTCAAGGATACGCACAGCATGCGACAACCAACGGTGCTGACAGACAACTAACGGCACATTTATGCCAAGTCCTTGTGCTGTGATTGTGATTGTGTTTTTGCGTGAATAATTGTTTGTGCTGCCAATTTCAATTGTATGCAAGTGGGCAGCACTATTTCTATTGCTAATACACGAGAAGGTTACTCGTTTTACATGGGACATTTCAATTTAATTCTATAAATGGATGGATGATGTGGAGCTCTTTGCATCAAATACTTCATTACGTTACGAATTAAATCAAGCTTATTTTATGATGAATGCAAATGAATTTAACAATAATTTAATTTGCTTAATTCATCTATAAGTGCATGCTCGCAGTCATAATGCATGTGACGTCACACTCGTTACAGCAATTTGTGTTGTCATACGCTATGCGTTACCTTCGTCACTGTCGCCATGCGTGAGAGCGTGAGAGCATGAGAGGGAACGAACGAGCGGACGAACGAGCGAGCGAGGTTTATAGTGAGTGCGTCGCCGCCGTTGCTCGCATTTATCTTTCGGCCGATGCGCGCATGAGACGGGCGACAGCAGCGCAGCGGATAAACGAAAACGGAAAAATAATAGTTGTAAATTGTAATAAGCGCGCGCGGCGGCAATTAAAGGCGACAACTCAGTTCAAGTTAAAATTTTGTTAAATTTTTTTTTATTGTGTCGCATTCACACGCATTTATACGTACTTTTATTGCGCCTGATGCCGTGGTAATAACTTTTTGCTGTCGCTTGTAGTTGATTCCTTTTATTTATTTTTTTTAATGTGGTTGTTTGTGTTGCGCGCTTTATTAAGTTCCTTGAACAACAAGAATAACAAAAGCAATTAGCTCCAGCTGCTTATGTTTATACAGAACGCACACAACTACAATCGCGCGTGTGAAATGCGGCAAATGAAGCAATAATTAAAAGTGCCTTTTTAATTGAAGAGCAGAGAACTCAAACTCAAACTCAAACAACACAACAGCAATAGCAATAGCAACAGCAGGGCTGCTGGCAATCGAAATCGAATTGACGTTAACATTGACGCGGTAAGAGCAACACACATACACCCATACACTCACACGCATTCATTTGTTCCTGCAATACAACCCTGTTGACTTGCCTGCCAAAAGCTCCAGCTAAGCAAAGCAGTGCGACAGAGGGAGAGAGAGAGTGTGTGTGCTTGAGAGATATAGGAGCGAAGTGAAAGAGACCGTGAGCAAGGCAGGGATAGAGAGGAGTTGTTTGTTTTTGTTTTTGGCAGTTAATGTTAATGCGTTTCGCTTTTGTCTTATGTATATGTGTGTGTGTCTGCGGGGGCGGTTGCACAGCGACGTCAGTATTTCTTCTTTTTTTTTCCAATCCAAGCAATACTAGAGGGGCGGGGGATTACGCCCTGCCATATGCCTTATGCTTTTATTATTGTTTACTTCGTTTCATTTTGTGCCTTATCTTCATCTTTACTATAAACCGCAGACTCGCACAAACACACACATACGATGTCTCGGTGTGCGTAGTTTCATTCAACTTTTCTGCATGCCGCAGCGAAATTTGTTCGTGCTCGGATATGGCAACGCCGCGAAGTCTAGTCTCTTGTTTTGCCGGTTCCTTTATTCTAATTTCTTTTATTTTTGCAAGTCATATGGTAACGGCATGTGCGTCATCCTGTCCGCACCCGCATCCACAGCTCCTGGAGCGGCACCACCCGCATCAGACACGCTCTCCCTTTCTTTCTTCCTCGCCCATTTTGTTGTTATTGGTGGTGTGGCCGTTTAATTGCTTCTGCACGTTCGTCAAATATTTGCTCAACTCTTTTTAATTACATTGCCCACTTCACACACACACACATATGTAGCATTTACCGTTTTACCCTTTCACACGCACGCGATTTAGAAGTAAATCGTTCAAGTGTGAGTTTTGGCAATGTGGAATAGGGAACACACAGCGCACAGCGCACAGTGTGACAGTCATTGATTTACAATGTAATTGTCGTAGAGGAAATTAAAACAAACAATAGAAACTCCACAGTGAGTAATTACAAGAAATGCATTTAAGCGGTGAGAAATGCATACATACATATGTATGTATTTCTAAATTTAAAGTCTTATCTAAGCTATTTCCTAATTCAAAAAGACTTATTAGAATGAGTTGGTTTAGGACTACTATTAATATTGTTTAGTAATTTGTTTGAAATGAATATATTTATTCTCATATATTGGTTGTATAAAATCTAGTGTTGTATGGCACTTTCTTATGTTAATATAAAGCAGAACACAGAGAACAGAGATCTAAACATATGTATGTATTTGGGGTTAGAAAATTCGAGAATAATAAATAACAACAATTACGAACAAACTCCACTTGAACTTTGTAATTGAATTTGTGTATATTTTGTATTCTCTCGAGTGATTTTTATTGTAATGTACTTTAAGGGATTTTCCACGTCTATTTGATTGCATACACAATGCTCGATGTATGTATAAGTCTATATCTAACATATATAGATGCATGTTTGTATATATATATAGCTTTGTGGTGAACTTAATTGATGCTGCTTGCCCTGAACCAAAATTAACATGTACAATAGTACATGTTATTTATCGATCATATTTTTAGACTTCTTCTAATGCAAGTTCCGATTCTGTGCACAGACGCAGACGCAAGGCATATAAACTTTTGTTCAATTCGATGTGCGTTTCGATTTATAATTTGTCTCGTATTCATATGAACTCAATTTTACTTCCCCTTTTTTAAGTAGCACATTTCATAAGCTTTTCGGACATGAAATCGCCCACACAAGGCCATGCCTTGGCCCACTGTGCGGCGGAGGTTGCAAAAGCCCAGAAGTGAATTCGCTCAGTTGAGCGCATTTTGTTGTATTTTCGCCGGGCAATACGCGCAGCAGCCGCCGCAGTCTCTGTCTCAGTCGTGGTCGCTGTCGTAGTCAACGCAGCAGCAGCTACAGCACCCATATGACTTTTGCACATGGCTGCGGTGCTGCTTCGTTACGCTGTCGTCGTCGTCGTTGTCGTTGTCGTTGTTGTTTTTGTGCTTTACTTTTTATGATTCTTATTACACGCTTTGCTGCTTATGGCAGGGCTTTGCTTGCCTTTGCTTTGCTTTGTGGACAGCGACGCTGACTGCGCTAGTCTTTGAAATATTTATGCGGCTACTGCGGACGCGACATCTCAGCCGCTGTTCATTTGAATTTTTGTTGCTGTTGTTGTAAATATTTTATTATCGCTTGTTTCCGTTTAGTAACCGAAATGGGGAAAAGTGTGTGCACACGCACAACCAAACATACACACACACACAAATACAGAGTCAGTTACATACATACATGCATGCATACGCATACGCGTACATATTTAAAATTCTTTTGTCGCCATATTCATTTCGAAATTATGTACTTGGCTTGTTGCTTCACACGACGCTTCGTCGCGCATCGGCCCATCGCTCTGCCGCGACTCCCCGTCAGCCATGTCAATTTAGCTATCTGTTTGTCTATCTATCGAGCTACATACGCTCACGCACACACACACGCACATTTACATGTGCATTCGTACATGTTCCATTTCATTTCTTGCCATTCCATTTTTAAATTTACCGCTCCTCCCTCATTCCTTCTGCCACATCGCTGACCCTGTGCATTTCTTGTAATTTCATTTATATTGGCAGGAGGAGAAGAGAGGGAGAGTAAAACAACAGCACCGGCAGAGCAACTGAATGACTTCTGCACATTGTCTTCACTCTCACTCTCTCTCTCTCTCTCTCTCTCTCTCTCTCTCCCTCCCCCTCCCCACTCTCTTTTATTACAAAATTAGCGCAATATTTGTACTATTTATTTTTAGCTGCGGTTTTTTTGGTTGGTCGCCGCATTTTGTAAATTATATTTAAACACGATTATCTCCTCTTGTTCTTCTTGCCTGTCGGATCGGATCAGATCTATGCGACGCGAAATGAAACGGCTCTGTTACCAATGTGGGCGTGCAGTGACCCAATTTCTATAATAGATTGCATTTTGCTACAGCTCTCGCACACGCACACAATTACACAGCTCTAGCATCCAAGCGAACACACACACACACACGCACAAGCATAGACATGTATGTTTTTTTGCTGTTGCTTTTGGGATTATTTAGCGCATTGAACTCTGCGTAGTTTTTTTTTTTTTTCTTTTTTGTCTGGTCTCTGGCTATTTAATCCATTGCTGCTGCTGTTGGCGACCATTGCAAACATTTTACGCTTTGGCATTTCCTGCCTGCCAAATGTTACATAAAATAAAAGCAAAAAAGAAATAAACAGACAAAACCAAAAACCAAAAAGAAACGGAAAAATGGCAAAATTGTCGCGCACATTTTTAATGGGCTTTATGGCGGCGTCTCTCGCTGTGGCCTTACAATCCGTTCCGTTTCTTTGTCGTATCTGTTCACATTTCGTTTCGTTCCTGTTGCTCAGCATTGGATGTCGCATTTGTGTGTTCCCAGGCTGCCTTTTTTTTTTTTTGCTAATTAAGTGCAGCACTTGACTTCGTCAAAAGCTCGCAATAAACATCAAACAAATTGAGAGCACACACACACACATGCATAGTGTATATAGATATGTACAATTGTATGTGTGTGTGTGTCTGATTGTACAGTTGTATTTTGTAGAACATGTATAATTTATATGGTCTTTTAGCACATTTGGTGTTCCGCATTCCACGCCTAATTGCTGCTCTCCTATGCGATTCCAAAAATCGAGCAAACTATTTGTGTGAATTTTTGTTATGGAGCAAATCTAGCTTCCAATTTTGATCTCTACAGTAAACGCTCGATAAGCTAATAAATTTGGAAATAAAAATAGAAAATATTTGAATATACATATGTATATATACGTATATGACTTATTTCAGAAATTCTAGTCTAGTCTAAGCTATAATAATATACATACATATGTACATACATACATAGATCTGAATTCTTAGTCCTCTAGAATTTCGAATATTTGTATTTTCTTATGTTCATCTGTATTTCGAATCAATTCGTTTCGATTCGTGTTTCATTTTCACATATTTCATATGCATAACCAAACTTAGTTCGAATTGTTATGCATTTTTCATATACATATGTATATACATACATATATGTATATAATAATGTTTGGTTCATTTACCCTGTTTTTCAGTTTTAGTTTTTATGTCTCTTTGCGTAAAAATGCTGACTCAGACGACGATTCATTTGCTCATTTTGTTGTTGTGTTGTTGTTGTTGCTATTCTTATGTTTTTTTCTTTTGTGTGTAACAGAAGCAGTCGTCGTCACACCGCTCCAAACGAAAAGCCTCCCCTGTTTCGCTCGTCTAACAGCAACATCAGCAACAATAACAACAACAACAACGAAATTTGATTGAGCTGCAATAAAAATTTGTCAGTGTGGCAATAAAAGTAGAAACAGAAGGGCAGACAAGAGGGCTGGCAGGCAGGCAGGCAGGCAGCACGACCGGCTTTCTACTGGAGCATATAATCATATGTTTTTATTTCATTATATATAATTTTCTTTGATATGATTTATAATGTGGCTGGCTGCAGGCGCAATAGAGTAGCACCCGAAAATGGGGCTTGAAAATGTTTATAATAAATGTGCCGTGTCTCTCTCACTCACTCTCTTTCCCTCTCTCTCTCTCTCTCTCTCTCTCTCACTCTCTGAATCAACAAGTTGATTGATGATGCGCCCAAAAATTCATTAACTTAAAATTTGAGAGCTGCACATGTAATACATGTAGTCTATACATATGTACATATATGAACATTCATATGTGTATGTCTGTATATATACATATATATATATATATATATATATATATATTTGTCTAAGTCGACCGACTAACCCCTAAGACAAGCAGCACGTTTTGTCTATATCAAATTTCACATTACGCATTTGCCGGCTGTTTCGAACGACTGACTGAGCCCAGGCTACAACAGCATTATTACACTGATAGAAAACATGATCAAATTTAATTTTAAATTGTTTAGTATCCATAAAGCAATATAAATTGATATATATTTGTTTCATTCTATACAGGTAATACAAGACAAATATACATATATATTTTATATATTCTTTTTTTATAGTTTCTTGTTTTTTCCTTTTAATACTCCATAAAATTTAGCTATAAAACTTTGTTTTAAATATAGTTTAATTACTTTATTTAGATATATATATTTTGTTTTATTTGTTGTGTGTGAGTGTTTTCATAGTCAGAAAAAATGGAATTAGTTTGTATGCTACAATTAGTCAATGTATTAGCGAGCAATTAGTCAGCTAGTTAGTCAGTCTATTTATATGTTAAACAGTTAGTTAATCACGTGACTAATCTGTATTCACTTAATTAATCAGTTGATAAGCACTTAATCAGGCAATACAAATAAATAGCTTGGGCAGTCAATTTGTTATTATTCAATCAATTGATTCAATTAGTGATTAATGGATCAATCAGCAATTGAATTTGTCAATCAGTGAATTAATCAGTACGTGGACTATGGAGGCTATGAGAGGCAGATAGTTGTAGCCAACTAGCAATCAATCGTTCAATCTAAATTGATTCAATCAAGCAATTAAAGTGATGAAGTTGAGAATTAATCATACAAATAATCAAAGAGTTTTAGTAATCAAACAAACAATCAACTAGTTTATGATATACTATATCATTAGGCGAGTCAGTCAATCAGTTGAAGACAACTCACTCAATCCATCAGATAGTCAATCAATCAGTTGATTCAATCAGAGTCTATCAGTAAATCAATGGAGCACTTAGTAGCACTTAGTCAATTATAGACAAACGTACAGCTCTAGCAATCAATCAATTAGTTTATCAACAGCTCATAAATCAAATATTCTTTCAATCACTCACACAATCTGGCTGTCAGTTATTAAGTTACTCAATCAATCAATCAGTCAGTCAGGCAGTCAATAAGTTTGCCCAGCTGTTTGCTTTGTTTATATATGAGACTGTATTTCTTATAGTGTAGGCAGCGCATAGGGTGTGAAAGAGAGAGAGAGAGAGAGAGGGTGGGAGAGACAGAGACAGAGACAGAGACATATAGATAGACTCAAACAAAAAGACAATTCAGAAAGCATCTGCTTGGCCACTTGTGACGCTGATGACGACAAGAAGGATGACGCTTATCTTCATCTCATAATCAGCAAACGAGGGAGAGAAAGAGAGAGAGAGAGAGAGCGAGGGGAGAATGAAAATGAAAGAAAGAGAGAATGAGTAAAGGAAACTCGAATGTGCGTCACTTAACCATTTTTGGGTGTGCACGAGACGCCGTTTGCTGGCAGGTGCAACACGCAGCCGGTGCTGCTGCTGCCCCTTTTGTAGACACTCCTCGAGTGACTCCCTACTTATACTTATGCATGATGCATTCAAAAAAACAAAGAAGAAGAAGAAGAAAAAACACCTTGCCCCGATTTGTTGCCTGGCCACGCGTCGCTGTGCAACAGGAAGAACAGAACTGAAGAAGAAAAAAAAAAAAAAACAGCCCCTAAAAAAATAGAAGGTGAAGTGAACCCGATTCCGCTTGATGAAACCAAAGATTGCGCTGCAGATTTCTCGAGCAGATATATAGCTATATAATATGTATATGCATGTGCTTCTTCTTCTTCTTTGCTTTTTTTTCTCGTATAGTTGGTTCTTAAAGCAGCGACAGATGTTTTTTATTTAAGGGTCGCTCGTCCGCCTGGTCGCGTGTTGCTTTTAATGCGTGTTTTCTTGTTTGTCCATTCACTTTTCTCGGCTTTGCTTTCGAGCACGCTTCAAGCTGAAGATATATGCCCCAAAAAAGAAACAAAGATATAGAAAAGAAATGAATAATGAATGCATATTTTACAGCTGTTCACCAGGATTTTTAGGACAGTTTCAGAAAAAGTGAAGAATTTTTGTATGGCATTGTAATAGCTGCATAGATAAAAAGTATTTTAAATATGATATATGATATAATATCATTTGATATTTCATCTTTAATCTTCAATTGTAATTTGATATATGTATTTGTGTAATTATTATATTTGATATTTACATTCAAACTTTAGCTCTGTGTTCAACTCTGACATTGAATTCTTTTTCAAAAGATTAAAATTCTGTTGTTTTTTTTTTTTATTCGATTTCTATGACTTTGTTTGTTTCATGTTGCCATTGTTGATTAGGAAACGGCGCACTTGGCCTGTTTTACAATTAAGCTGCTTAACGAACCAGCATATATATGTATATATATGTACGTATATATTATATATCAGCATTGAGAAGTTTGAGTTGAGGAAATTTGAATAGCGTTGTGCTTTACGAACGACAAATTCGCAAAAGAAATAGCTTGGGATTCGCTTAATAAGGTAATGTGCGACCATCAAATACTACATTTTATGTATTCATTTAGTATTTTGTATGTTGCTTGTTTTTTTTTTTTTGTGATTTTCGTATACCCTAGCATTGGGGAATTAGAGTCAGGTCACGCATGGTGATGGACATCAAAGTAAATTTAGAAATACTTCAATGTAAATGTTTCTTGAAGATATCATTGTAGTGCGGGCCTTGCTTTCACTATAAATAAATATATGCTGAAGGTTGGTATATATGTATATAGAATATATGATCTATTATCTATATATATATTTACAGAATCTTAAATTATATTAGTGCTTAAGATAAATTTCGTTGAATTCTGTGACGATTTTCAATGCAGTTTTCAAGCAAGTCAAGTTTCAGATACATATCTATCTTATACTATCCATAAATTCTCACAAGAAGAATGCTTTCATGAATATATTTCTATCTCTTTCATGCACAAGTGTATGAATTCACTTATTGAAAGTATTTTATTCACACGTTTCAGTGAAATTTTGAAGTAATTTATAAACATAGATTAGATTAAAAACTTGGATAGCTTTAAATTTGCTGCTAAAACTGGTGTGTGAAAGAGATGTGCATATAAAGATATATTCAAATATATCTTTCTCTTATTGCATATATTTGAATATATCTTTCTCTCTTTCACTCACACGTGCAATTGTTGTTGAAGTGAAATTAGTTTTCCACACGTTTGCACTCGATTAGGCAAGATTTATGCAACTAAAAAGTAATGTCTAGAATATACTATATATATTATATATAATATTGTATATTTTTATGCATAAATTACATAAACATTATATTTTATATTGAATAATAAATCAAATAGAGCTTCACTGCGCTGTTAGAGTATTTACGTTTTGTCTTTGCTGTCAAATCATTTTTTTTTTGCTGTTTTCTTTTTCAATTTTCTATTATTTTTGGCTTTATTATTATTATTGTTATGATGACTATTGTTGTTGTTGTTGTTAGTTTTATTAATTGTCTACGGAAGTTGCTGTAAATGTGTGCAAACATGAAAACATTTTACGGTTTATATATGCAGAGGAAGCGCGAAGCCATTTCGCCTATGGCTGAGTGTCGTCAGGTGGGGCTGTTGCTGCTCCAACTCACTTGACCCGCCCTCGCCCTCTCTCTCTCTCTCTCTCTCTCTCTCTCTCTTTCTCTCTCTGTGTGACAATGCAGATGACGTCAGTTTAGCTAAGCATTTGTCGTTAATTGAAGTGTTGTTGCTCTTGCTCTGTGCTGTGTGTCTGTGGGTTAGTTAATGACAGCATTTACTTAGTTTAGTTTTAGTATGATTATGCCATCTAGTTCGAGTTCATTTCGCGTTTCAAGTAATTACAGTTAGAATTGCAACTGGCTTTTAGCAATTAGCTAAAAGTAAAAACACCTGCTGCCGCCCACACGGAATTAGTTGAAGCTTTCTGAAGGTCATGCGCTGACTTGACTCTGATGATCAGCGAGCATGCAACATGCAACATAAGACATGCTACAACAATTGTCTAGAGTGTAGAGTACAGTAGAGTAGAGTAGAGTAGTATATATAATGCGAGGCCTATCCCAATTATTCGAATTACAACCCAAGCTTTTGCAACTCTCGGGAACTGTTATGCGAGAAGAAATAAACATAAATTTCATGTTTCATTAGCATTAAGCTTTGTTTTGTTAGCTCATTATGTTGTTTGCCACACCTGCTTAAATTGCCCAAAATGCTGCTTGTTTGTATAGCCGAAGCCCATGGACTCAGGACAGAAGTGGGCGTGGCAGATTCCATAAAATGTTAGAACGAAAAGCTGTAATCAGCTCCTAAACTAGATCTAAATCTAGTCATATTCTCAGCTTATGCTTTCTTTTGATACAGATTCTGTTCTATAATGAATGTGCAACTTTTTATTTTTAGCATAACTCTTTGGCTACATTCTCAATAGAATACAAATTACAATCCCATTTAGATGCCATTATTATGCTCTAAAAAGTTGATTAAAATGTGCAACTCAATAACAAAAGCTATTCAACAATTGCCATTGTACGCAAAATGTAGTTCATGACTGTCCAAGCAGCGCTTGCATATATGTGCCATATACACAAATATCTCTCTCTGTGTGTGTATTGTTTGTCATAGTACTATATATAGAAGCAGATCTTCGTCATATTACTATATAACAAATATTTTTTAATTTAAATTTTTTTTAATATTTAATTTTATTTTAATATTTATTTTATTTTAGTTATTTATTTGAAATTTATTTTAGTTCTTATTTTTTTTTTTTAATATTTACTATATTTGATTTATTTATTTATTAAAATGTATTAAATTTTTTAATTGGATTTTTGTTTAATATTTATTTCATATTATTTATTTTATATTATTTATTAAAATTTTTTTTTAATTTAAATTTTTTTTAAATACTTATTTTATTTTATTTATTATTTAAAATTTATTTTATATTTTAATTTTTAATTGTTTTTTTTTAAATATTTTTTTTATTATATTTATTTAACATTTATTTTGGTTTTTTATTTTTAATTTAAAAAAAATATTTTTTCATTTTATTTATTTAAAATTTATTTTATTTTAATTTTTAATTATTTTTAAATATTAGCTTATTTTATATTTATTTATTTAAAATTTATTGCACTTTTAATTTTAGTTTCTTTTAATTTTTTTTTATTTATTTATTTATATATTTAAAATCTATTTAGTTTTTAATTTTATGTTTTTAAATATTTATTTTACTATATTTATTTAAAATTTATTTTATTTTTAAATGTTAATTTTTTAAAAATATTTATTATATTTTATTTATTTATTTTTTAATTGTATAATTTTAAGTTTGTTATTATTTTTTTTTTTTTTTACATTGATTTTGTTTGGAGGGCAAGCCAGCAAATTGTATATTATAAATTATAGTTGTTAGAAGAAGCTTCGGATTTCGTTAATTATCCTATAATTAAGCCATCAACTGCTGCTTTGCTAACATTTGAGAATTCCATGTTTATTGAAAAGTAAAGCCAATGTAAGATTATATTTGTTTCAGCTTACATTTCTCATGATTGATATTTGATATTTGATATCTTTTAAAGGATTCGATTTACAATTTCAAATATATTTCATATGTTTTTTGTTTATCGCTTCGAAAATTCAATACGAAATCTAAAGCTAACCAATAATTGAATATTCCTATTGACTGCTTTGACATCGTAGAGCTTTGTTTAGAGTTCACTCTGGCATCGCCAGACTTCACGTGAATGCAATTTTCCCCTCATATTTCACACTCTTTTAAACGGAATTCGAAAACAGAACAGCAGCAGCAGCAGCAGCAGCAGCAGCAGCAGCAGCAGCAGCTGTGCCTGAGTAATATAATCTATAAATAAAGAAATAACATGAAATACCAAGATATTTATATAGTTAAACAGTTTGAAACAGTTGAAATCAGTTAATATCAGTCGAAGGTCACAGTCGATTGCTATTGCGAATGGGTTTAGTGTGAGGAGACGAGTGATTCGAAACAACTGTTATGTGCTATAATTGGAACATACAGAATCAATGAGCAAAATCCATTATCAACTAGCTATAATTAGAGTCGCCAAAGCATTGAAACAAGATCACGCTCGAAGGTGAGCAAGTGCTTCGAAGTATGGCTAAATTGGAGCAAGAATTCTACTCAATGATCGCCAGATCTCATGATCACTTGATGATCATTGAGCACTAATGAGAAGGCAACGACAATCGCCAATAGATCGGCAAATCAAATGATTCCAAAGTTAAGATTTTTGATTTGAGTTCAAAGTTCTTTTTGCTTTCTCTTGACTGAAGAGAACTCAGGTGAGAAAAATGCCAGACATGTAAGAGTGCATTAGCATTAGTATTGTATTAGTATTGTTGTTGTTATCGCTTGAGTTCACCTAAGCCACACAAACGGATCCATCTACCTGAACACCACAGAGACAGCCCAGCCATATGAACTATGCAAATAGCAGATCGTAAACTAACAAGAGATCACAACAACGACACGACTTCAATGTATCTGAAGAGACGTGGACGTGGCAGCTGCAATGGAGGTGGGGTGCGGGGTAGGGGGAGTGATGTGGTATGCAAATGCAATTAGTCATCTCACGAGTTCCACTGAACTGAGCAACTAAATGAGTATTGTAATTGCAAATATGTGGGATATGCCAGCTTCAAAGATATCCTACATATAATACTACTAGTCTAGAGATACTAATACTACCACTAAACATGATCTCAATAGTTGTATTTATGATTTAAACTCATTTTGTTGCTGTCTCGGGTTTAGGGTTTGTAAACTAGCCAAGATTATTGTGAATTGAGTTAGACTATATAAGCTGCTGTTGTTGATATTTATCGTAGTAAAACTTATTCCGGTTATATCATTAAGAAATATATGTATAATATAACTTATAGCTAAGACAATTAGCATGTTCTTTTGCTTCTATGTTGCTCAAGCCAAATTATTTCTAGAAATTAGCAGCTATATGCTTATGAATCCCGTGGATGCTTTTGTTATAGATAATTGTATATAATATAAATATATATTAAAATATATATAAAAATAGAAACTTATACATATCTTATTGGTATTCTTGTATCGCTTTTATTGTGTGTTATTAAACTAGGGTAACTTCAAGTCTAATACTTGTTGTTGAGGGCAGCTAAACTTGGTCGTTGTTGTTGTTGTTGTTAGTGCATTTGGTGTTTGTCAATGCGGCTCAATTAGAATAGCCTGCTGCTCTTGCTGCTGCTCTTGCTGCTGTTGTTGCTGCTGCTGCTGCTGCTGCTGCTGCTGCTGCTGTCATTGAACTTTGAACAAAACGCATGGGAAGCCAGCAGCAGCAGCAGCAGCAGCCGCAGAGGGTCGCATTCGTAGCTCTGGGGTTGTGCATGCCACACAAAATTAAAGTTTTGGTAATGGCAATAGTCGCAGGCACACACATATACAGGCTATGCACACATACAAACGCGCACACTTTCCGTTTATAGCATACTTGAACCCATAAATCAACGCAGTAGTCCAAGCAATCCATTGTGAGGCGACCTCGTGGCCCCTTTACCCTCGCTTACCCACTTGTGCGCTTATCCCCCTTTATAGAGTATATAATATATATACATATAATATATATGTGTACATATCTGTATCTGTATATTGTATTCTCTTGGATTTTATCAGCTGTTGTGGCAGCAGCAGCAGCAGCAGCAGCAACAACTTTAGTTGCCCTTCGTGGTGCAATGCGCCACAGGAAAGGGAGATAGAGATAGATTGAGCGCAAAAGAGAGAGAGAGAGAGAGAGACGGAATGTGAGATAAAGTTAAAGAGGAGATGGTCAGTCAATCAGTCAGTCAATCATGGCTTGTCAGCAAGTGCCAATTACCGCTAAGCCTTCAAAAATCTTTGTGACTCACTCGACCATTAAAAGCCGCCAGGTGAGACGCATATTCTACCACTCACTCTCTACCTCCCTCCCTCCCTCTCTCTCTCTCTCTCTCTCTTTCTGTCTCTCTTTCTTTCCGTCTGTCAGCAATTGTCAGTTACCTGTTATTTCTACACGTCAAGCGGTAAATCACAACAAGCCTTCGACTGTTGCATTAGATGTTTAACTGTCTGTCTCTCTCTCTCTCTGTGTGTGTGTGTGTGTGGGGGTGAGAGGGCGAGAGAGGGTGAGAGGTCTTTAAATACATTAGTTAACCAACACTGGACAAAGTTGAACTTCAAGCAGCAGCAGCAGCAGCAGCTAAAGGCAAAGAGTCTTAAGATTGTATTTACAATATAAATAACTATAACTATAAAGCGAGACTGATAAAGGCAAACGTTTTAAGAGTTATTTATGGATTCTTGTGGATTATATGTCATATATATATAAATATATATATATAGTTATTTATACTATGAGAAATACATAAATTTTAATACATTTTTATGCAATAAAATAGATTTCGTAGAATGCATATGTAAATTATGTATTATTATTGAATAGTATGATTAAATTTTAAATAATTATAATAGGAATGAATTCTAGTTGAATTATTGACAAATTGAAGTTAAGCTAAACAAAATATATTAATATATATATATATATATATTAATAATAACAAAATTAAAAAAATTAATAATAATAAACGTATAAGATTATAGCTGAATTGTTAATATAGATTGAATAAAGTTAAATTGAAAGTTTATAAAAAAAAAGTTTGATATAGTATAGATATATGTAGTTGATATATATAATATAGATTGATTAAAGTTAAATTGAAAGTTTATAAAAAAGTTAAATATATTTATATAATATAATATATTATATTTTAATTTAATTTATTTATAGCTTTTTGAGCTTCTGAGCTAAAATTAAGAAAATTAATTATATAAAAAAAAAAAAAAAAATCAAAATCAAAGCAAGTCAGTATGTATATATAAGATAGCTAAAATATATGTTTAGGTTAATTATTTTTATTATTATTTTTATATATTATTATGATAATTATAGATAGATATATGTATATGTATTATAGATAGATATGTATATGAGATATAAATACAATAGTTATCTATTATATATTATTATATAATACATGTTATATTATACATATACCATCTAAACATACCTATGATAGCTATATGAATAAGGTTAGCTCTAGAATACTTAAACAGTTTGACTTTGCCATATTTTAACATTTATAAAAAACAATGTTTTATTATACTTGTTTCATTTGGAATTTGCTGAATCTAATGCAGAAATAGATTAAAACTTGTTTCAGTAGCAACATAATATGAAGTCATTTGACTTGACTAATCGACAACAAAAGCGTCAAACTCTGGAATTTTATATGTATATTAAAATTATTATTCTGATTATAGTAAAACTTCACTTTAGCTTTAGTTTTTCTAAGATATAGATTATGTGATTTCATACAAAAAGCGACAGCTGCAAAAATATTTATTGTATAATTATATTCCAAGTGCTCTCACTATTTTTGTTGTTGTTGTTGTTAATATGATTGTTGTTATTGTTGTCGTCGTTAATGTTGTTGTTGTTGTTGTTGTACTGTGACGTGACACAAATGGAGTCAGTTTAACACTTGAGCTGCGTCTTTAGCTCCTTAATGCCTGCCAGACGCTAAACTTCCTCTCGCAGCGCTCTCTTACTACCTCTCTTTCTCTCCCTTTCTCTTTCTGCCTCTCTCTCTCTCTCGCTGTGTCTCTCCCCTTCTCTTAGCGCTATGGCTAGCTGCCAGTTGTAGTCGTTAGTACGTGACTTATGTCTTGGAGAATTACTTAACACTTGCCAACTCTGACAGTGACAAAAACAACAACAACAACAACAACAACAAATGCTAAGCGACAACTTTAGGCGATAAAAAGCGCTCAACTATCAGCAATAGCAACAGCGACTGCGACTGCGACTGCGACTGCGACTACAGCTGGAATAAAGCCAATCGGAAAACTTGTACGCAAAGGGAAAGAGCTGAGGGTTAGGGTAGAGGGGAAAATTGCTTGGCTTGCGCCAAAGGGGTGCAGCGGCTTAGCTTTGATTATATTATTATTGTTGTTGCTGCTGCTGCAACGGAAATGTGTAACGTGTTTGACTGCAAAAAATAATACAACAACAACAACAACAAAATAGCTCGAGTCGATGCGATTCGATTGGAAGTGGCCGTCAATGCGCTTGCAGCTGCGATTGAGCTGCGATCGACAATGGGGCACGTACCAACTGGGCGAACGCTGATTATGGCCAACAGCTGTTGCTTAACGAGCGATGAGGGCGGGGGGGGGGGGGGGGGGGGCTGCGTATGGCGGAGGCGTGGCAGAGCATTGTAGCAGGCGCTTCATTAAGTACACACAACTCATGCGCCAACTGTCACTTGTCTTACCTCTCTCTCTCTGCCTCATTCACTCTCTCTCTCACTCACTCACTCTCACTCTCTCGTTTGCATTATTTTTTATTTTATTTAGCATTTTAACGCCTTCAGTTGCAAAGGAAATGCAATTCGCATTTCAACAGCTGTTCGGTTGGCAATTTCAATTTGAAATAAAATATATATTTATATTTAGTTATTAATGTATTTATATTGAAACTAAACAGCCAGCGGCCAGTCTAGACTATTTATACGATTTAATAGACATTTTTAAAGCCATTTTTAATTAACTCTTAATTAAAATGTGTAAAGAACAATATGAGAAATTCACTTAAAAAAAAAAAAAATAAATAAATAAAAATAAATAAGCCGAAGAATTAATCTAAATTGTTTTTGTTTTGTTTTTGCAGATTATTCAGCTAACTAGCCAAGGGATCATCGTTGGCGGCGTTGCCAGCGACGGATCAGAGTCAATTGGTGGAGGCGGTGGAGGAGGAGCTGGTGTTGGCGTAACTGGCAGTGGTGGAAGTCCACAGCACAAGTTGCTGGGCATTGGGGATAGTACGAGCGGCGCTGGCGCCGTCAAACTGCGAAAGCACAGCGAACGATCGACGCCAGACGCCAAGACGCACGCCTCCTATCGCATCTCCATGGCCAATCTGGAGGATACACAAGAGTCCGAACTGGATCAGATACTCGGCGAGCTGAGCTTGCTCGAGGCGCAGATTAGCTACGGCGAGGCGAGCTTTCTGCCTGGTGTGGCAGCTGGCCAAGCGGGTGCTGTTGTTCAAGGTGGCTTAGGTGGTGCAGGTGTTGGCTCACCACCACCGCCGCCACCGCCGGCACTGGCCTCCATTTCAGCGGCCTCGTCGCGCACACATTCACGCACAAATAGCAGCATATCTGGGGATGTGAGCACCACATCATCCTCGTCGGGCATCTCCGAGAATGGCAATGGGCTGAACAGTCTTGGAGCCGGTGGCATGGGTGGTGCTGGTGGCATTGTCCTTGGCGGACTGTCCACTGGCCACATGACCATGGGCATTACGCTGGGCGTTGTCACGCCCCGTGAGCCACGCACCGAATCACCTGACAATGATTCGGCCTTCAGTGACACCGTTTCGCTGCTCTCCAGCGAATCGTCCGCCTCGTCCAACACATCGCTGCAGCAGCAACAGCAACAGCAGCAACAGTTGCTGCTGCAACAGCAGAAGCTGCACTTGCAACAGCAGCAACATCTGCATCAACAGCCACTGCAATCCTCAACGAAGGCGGCCAAGATTCAGCTGGCACTGCATAAGCTCGAGAGCGCGCCCATCAGGCGTCTCTTCGTGAAGGCCTTCACGGCGGATGGTGCATCCAAGTCGCTGCTGGTGGACGAGCGCATGGGCTGCGGCCTGGTGACGCGTCTGCTGGCGGACAAGAATCACGTCCAGATGCAGCCCACGTGGGCGCTGATCGAGCACTTGGGTGATCTGCAAATGGGTATGTTTAAAGGGGATCTGAAGTGGTATATAGAGATCTATATACATATATACCATATCCTATATTCCCTCAAGAAAGATCTAGTATATTAACAATTTCCTCTCCTTGTAGAGCGCCTGTTCGAGGATCATGAATTGCTGGTGGATAATCTGATGACGTGGAACTCGGATGCCGGCAATCGTGTGCTCTTTCAACAGCGCCCGGACAAGGTAGCGCTCTATCTTCGGCCGGAGCTGTATTTGCCGGGGCCACAGATGGCGCCGGGCTGTCAGCACGACGAGCAGACGCGTCACATGCTGCTCGAGGAGTTCTTTGAGACGCAAGCGCAGCTGCAGCTAGACGGCCCGCTCTACATGAAGGCCGATCCGAAGAAGGCCTGGAAGCGACATCATTTCGTCCTGCGCTCCTCCGGCCTCTACTATTTCCCCAAGGAGAAGACGAAGAACACACGCGATCTCGCCTGCCTGACGCTCTTCAGCGGCCACAATGTTTACACGGGCATCAACTGGCGCAAAAAGTATAAATCTCCAACGGATTTCACATTTGGCTTCAAGGCCGCCAACGATTCGTCGTTGGGCAAATCGTGCCGTTCGCTGAAAATGCTGTGCGCCGAGGATGGGGCCACGCTGGATCGCTGGCTGACTGCTATACGGATCTGTAAATATGGCAAGCAGCTGTGGCACAGCCACAAGCTGCTCATGGAGGAGCTGTGCTCCGGCGGCGGCGTTGGTGGTGGCACGGCAGCTGGTGTGGGTGGCAGTTTTGCCGCCTCGATGCGCAGCGAGTCGATAAGCAGCATCTCGTCGGCGGTGCCATCGCAATGTGGCAGCGTCTCCTCGGCCATTAGCAGCATGTCCAATTCGAGCAGTGGCCGCATCTCGCGTGCCTCCAGCTCCAGCTCCAGCGGCTGTCTGTCGGATGAGAACAATGCCTTCGACTCGGAGTTCACGACCGGCACCATAAAGCGCAAACCCTCCATGAAGCCCAATCTGCCGCTGACCACAATGACACGCCAGCTGAAGGAGGTGGGCGAAATAACGACCGGACCCGTTGCCGTGGCCACAGCAGCAGCCTCAGGCGCTGGAGGTGATTCGGGTGCCTCGCCAGAGCGCAGCGGCACCCTGACCCGTCGGCACAGTCGTCGCAAATCCCAGGAGAGCAATGGCAGCAGCGGTGGCACGCTGAAGCGTCGCCCAGTGGTGCCAGTGAATGCGTCTGTGAAACGGGATGTGATTGCATCCGTATCGGCATCGATGGCAAACGATGGCAATTCGTCATCGTCCTCGAATTCGACACCGACGCCAACGCCCAGTATTTGTGCCAAGCCGCCGCCCGGACTGAGCGATGCGGAGCTGATGTGCTCCTCGACGTTGTCGCTGGACTCGCTGCCGCCACCGCCGCCGCCACCCGCACTGCCTGCCGACGAACAGGATGTGTATGGGTCGCAGTTGTCGTTGGCCTCGCTGCCGCCGCCGCCGCCGCCCGAGGAGGTGCTCGCCTATGTGGAGCCCACCTCCCCACTCACACCCACGCCCATGTCCATGTCCATGGCCATGTCGATGGGCATGGTGATGCCCAATAGCAATGGCACACTGCCACCGGCGGTGCCCGCCAAGCCAATCAAGCCAGCTGTGAAACAGACGCTGAAAGCAGCGCCGCCCTACAAGGCGCCACCCGACTACGTGGGACCAGCTGCGGCTGGAGCGGCTCAGCTGCCGCCGCCGCCGCCCGTGCAGAAGAAGGTCTCGTTTGCCGACTCGCCGGTGCTGTTGCGGCGCAAGATGTGCTCGCCGGAGCCACAGCTGCCGCTACGCTCGCCAAGCACAACGCTCAGCAGCGGCTCGAACAGCAGCATTGGCTATCAGACGCAGTCGCAGCCGATTTACTCGCCCGGTCCGCTGTTGCCGCCGCGCAGTGATCTGTCCAGGTTGTCCGGCTGCAGTCAGAATGGAAGTGATGTGGTCACATCGCCGAAGCGTCTGCAAGAGTCTGCCTCGAATCCGCCGCGCGATTTCCTCAAGGATCTGCAGCGTGTGATGCGCAAGAAGTGGCAGGTGGCACAGAAATGCAAACTGGAGCCGGCGACAACGCCGCACGAGGTGCTCGGCTTTCGTGACTTCAACAATGAGGATCTCCTGGCTGCCCACAATTTGAACTCGGGCGCCAACAGCTCGCACTACTATCGCGAGACAGCGAACGTGAGCCATTGGGTGCAGGAGCATTACGAGTATGCGCACAACGAGTACGCGCTCTACGAGAACGTGCATGCCCAGAGCAATGGAGCGGCAACTGGAATAACTATGGTGGATGCAGCTGGGCCGCCGCCAGTGCCGCCGCCAGCGGCTGTGGCAGATGCAGCTGCAGCGTTACGCAAAAAGCGTCCGCCGCCGCCGCCACCAAAACGCAGCGATTCGACGCATCTAACGCATCGGATCTAGAGTTTGCGCCTGTGCAGTGAGTAATGGAATCTCTAGCTTCATTCAGATCCCAATTGACAAATCTCTTCTTCTCTCTCTCTCTCTCCCTGCAGCTATTCACGGCTCACTCGCATGCGTCTGCTAGCTTCAATCATCCTGTAGCAGCTTCTATCTTTAATGAGCCTTGCAGCAGCAACAACAATTTCTACATGTCTAAACTTAAGTGCAAAAACAAATTCCTAACTATGAGCAAAAGCGAAACGAAACGAAAAGAACCCTAAATACTAGTGCATAAGTTCTGTGGGGGGCGGCGACACGCCCACTTCTCAAGTATTATATTCAGTTGAGCTTGTTAAATTATTTTCCCCCATGTGTGCGGCAAAACTCTCGCTCGAAATGTTTATAAATCTATAAATCTATAACCATACATATATACATATACATAAATAGATATATATATATATATATATATATATATATATATATATATATATATATATACACTGTTCCAAATATTATATAAAATTAAAAATTATCAGTTGAACTGTGCCCAATGTTTAGCATTAATCAATGAGCATTAGTTTTATAGAAAAAACATGTACGTTTATATCAATATTGTTATTATTATTATTATTATTATTCTTTTTTTTTTGTTGTTATTATTTTATAATTGCGCTTATTATTATTTTTTATTTCAATATTTAGTTGTGATTTTATTTTTTTATTTTCATATTTGTATATTATTTCTATTCTGATTATTATTTGATTTGATTTGATTTGATTTGAATTTTGAGCAATATTATTTACATATTTTTTGTTGTTTGAGTAAAATATTATATCAATCTATAATATATTATAGATTAGTATATTTTTTCTATAAATATTTGGTTATTAGCAAATGTGAAAGATATTTAAATATCGAATGCGCCCACAAATGATCTTTTATTATTATTATAATTATTATTATTGTTTAGTTTTGCTATAATCTATGATATGTATCATAATTTCGGAAATTTGTCTTAAACTTGTTTTATTTAGTACTTAAGCTAAAAGCAATGCTCATTCATTTTTGTTAAGCTTTCATTGGGTATATTCATTTCTAAGCACTTATTTTTGGCAGTGTATCTCTATTAAAGTAAAATGTATAAAAAGTATATCAAGACTACAATTGATATACAAAATTATACAAGCTATACATATACATATATCTGATGGCAGATTCTCTCAATCTCTCTTTTACGCCAAACAACTCCTGATATTAATACTATATATTATATATTTGTTAATTATTTTTCGCATTTTTCAATTTTCAAGCCGCACACTTTTCAAATAATTCGCAATCAAATTAAACAAAATATAAAAAAGTAATAAATAAATAAAAATTATATTTTAAGCTACTTTCTAGTTTGTAAAAAAGAAAAACAATTTTTGTTTTGTACTATATAAAAAAATATACGTATACCTATATAAATAATTAAATACATTTTTTTTGTTTACAAATAGAATTTGTGTATACTTTGCATCATCAATATTATTATTAAAAAATTTTTTTTTATTATTATTATTATTATTATTATAGTTAACGGTTAATATACAATTTTTGTATGCAGCGCATGAAATGCGAGAATGGGAAATATAATGATGAGGAGGAAAACTATGTTTGCAAGCAAGCCTTATACAACTATTAATCAATTAATGCAGCATACACATAATTATATATATGTGTGTGTGTATGTATATATACATAGAGAATGTCATAAATAAAATTGCTTTCGCTTTAGCATGTGCATAACGCTGCCTAAGTATGTTTTGGAATTGTACTTACTGAAAAACTGGCCAATAGCTATTTATGTGTATGTCTTATACATATATAGAGCTAGATATTCAGATACTATATCTATATCTATAGCATACAAATAATTTGTCGCTTGCTTTGATTTCGTTTGTGGCATTTAGCAGGCGTTCCTAATTAAATAGAACAGTGTCGGAATATCACTAGCTATAACGAGTAATGAATAATGAGTAATGAGTAATTGTAATTTGGAACTGATTTGCCATGTTTTGCATTTTGTTGTATAATTTTAGCTCGAAACCCAACTATTTAGCTATTTTAACCCATCACATACATCAGCCATAATATTAATATTTTGTTGCCTGATAGATAGAGAGACTATATATATAAATATATATATAGCTATGATATCATATCGAACCATATAGCTTTTGTAATTCAACTTTAACATACTTAAATGCAGCCTTGCTAAGTCGCAGTAAATAATTTTATGAATATGAAAAGTTTTGTTGATATGTATCTATATACATACATATAGATATGTATCGTGCTACATTTCAAGAGTAATGCAAGAGACTAGTTCATATAGTGCAGGCCAATGGCGACAGCAAGGCAAAACAAACTGAAATGGAATGAAATGAAATGAATGGATTTGATGCAGTATATAGATAACATATATATATATATAACTAATATAACATTTGCAAATTGTATTCATATTATAATTTGGATTATTATTTGTGTTCTGTTTTATGCTATGAAATATGAAATAAATGCTATTTATGTGAAGCCTATGCAATAGAATATTTCATTTACTTTACTAAATGTGTTAGTGTCTGTGCTTATCTATATAGATATAGACCTATATATAGATATATAAATCTTAACTAAAGGAAATGCCAATTTTTGAAAGCTTGCATAAAAATAAAGAAAATGAAAAGAAAACAAAAAAAAAAAAAAAACCATTGAATTTATATAAAATACATGAAGCTATTTTTTAGATACTATTATTATATAGGTACACTGAAAACAAAATTGAGTAAATATATATACATATACATATGTATAAATGCTATGCTTCATAAGAAATGTGCCATAGGCGCATTAAATAAAAAAATTAAAAATCAACAAAAAAAAACTTGCAAAATGCTAAATCAATGTACTAAAAACGTAATTCAATTAGCATAAGTTATATAATTAAAATATAACAACAACAAAATGGGAAAACAACAACAAACACATTTTTATAGCATAATACTGAGAAGAAATTAAAAAAAAATACTAAACTAAAAATTCTAATATACTTTAAGTATGTGCAAATTAGTGGATTTTTATAAAATATACAAAAAAAAATGTAATAAAATAAAAAATACGTTAATTTTTTAAAACATTTTTTCAACGCTTTTTTACCAAACGGATTTTTTTCGATGTTTCTTATGAACCTCAAGTAAATCAAAAGAAATGCAATACAGAAATAAGATGAGAAAACTTCAAAATATGCTAAAAATAAATAATTAATTAAAAAGAAAAACAATGCAGCCACAGACAAACAAAGAAGAGACTTAAAAACAAAAATCAACTTCATTATGAATATATATTTAACTAAGCAAAAAAAAAAAAAAGTATGAATTAACTACAAATTTACAAAAGAAAAACAAATACTAAAAACTAAAAAAAAAAAAACAAAAACAAACTACAACCTACTACAACTAATTAAAACTAAACAACAATAAAAAAAAAAACAAAGCAAATATATAAATGTATAAGAAATGAAAAATAACAAAAGAAAAGAAATCATAAAAAAATAAATGAAATTTTTTGCAGGTCTATTATATAGTGAAAGAATGTTGCCATTTGATACGATTTTTTTCCAACATGACATTTAATATACATATATACATACATATATACCTTATATTCCGATTCAAATGGAATTTTTGTAATTTTGATAAAAACTTAACAAAAAAAAATGAAAAAATCAACTAAAAACTGCGTGAAAATGTGTTGAAGAAATTACAACAAAGAAAAATAAATGCAAAATAAAAAAAATGCCTAAAAAATAAAAAAAAAAGAACAAACAAATATATATATAATCAAATGAGTTTTTCTTTGTTTGGTTTTTGGAAGCTTCAGAGTTGTGTCATATAAATTCTGCTCTTTGTATGATCGAGGCTCTATCTCTGATTAACCCAGTAGAAATATAGCCTAATGGGAACTACTATTCCGAGCAGCTCTATGCCACTCTCTAGATAAATAGGTAAAGTCCACTCATTGGGCGCGTCAAATCACTTGTAACTATATCTGGCCTGGGTATAGAAAACTATTTTTGTTGATTTCTTAGTTTTTAATTGGCATAAAATAATGTTTTACAAATATTTAAAAAACACGCGAGCTTTTATTTTAAAAGTTAAAGCATTCGACTACGAGATGACATTTAAATTTTATTGATATCACTTTTAGTTTAAATTTTATAGATGTCCAAAGTATTGTTTAGGTGCTTGAAATAAGATGTGGACCACTCGATCTGCTGTACATCTGGACTTAAAAATTTCGACTAGATATGACTAACTTTTGTTGCTGTTTTTGCATCGAGTGTTATGCAATTCGATTGGAACTTTTAACTTATATAAATGCAAGAAATATTCAGATATGCCAGATCTCTGTTATAACACAAATAGTTTCATCTCTCTGTGAGTAGCTCAAGCTCGTCTATATAATAAATATTTCAAATTTGACTGTAGACAAATGCCAAATAAATTTCCAAGCAGTTTGATATTATCTATGTATATAGATCTATTTCGATTTATAGCTGAGATTTGAATTGAATTTCAAGCTAGTTTACTCCAAGTTGAAGTGCAATTGACTATTTCTTTAGCTCTTTGCGTATGTAAGAGTATTGCTCTTCTATGCGAGTCTCTTGGAGTATAGAGTATATATAGTATATAAATTCATTATCAATTCCTATTTGTTTCCCAAAAAAGAAGTAGCTATATTTACGCATAATTCAACTAGAAGCCAGTTTCCAGCTGTAAATGAATATGTACTTTCATATACATATTTCTACATATATATTTATATTTATATCTATATCTGCAATTTGCATTGAAGTTACGTTAAAATTGCGCAACTGCTTTAAGTCTGTCAAAATCAAAGTATCAACCCAGCAATCAGCTAACAGCCCGAAAGTAAGAAACTTTAGTCGAGGCTACTCGACTACGAGATCCCTTGAACCCTTCTGATTTCCCATTTTTAATGGGTTCAGGGTATAAAAAAAAAAAAAAACTCCAGACAGGTAGATCAGTAAATCATATTACAGCTTGACTGGGAAATTTGTGTGTGTGCGGCAACAAAAGGGGCCAAAAGCTCGCATAAAAAGGTCAATTGATTGGGTGTGGATGGGGCTGTGTGACGGGTGTGTGGCCGGTGTGGGCAGCATATGCAACATCGAACCCGAATGCGACGATTGAATTGCTTCATGCAACGCACGCAGTGCCAGCAATCATTTGCCCGGCTGGCTAGGTTATGCCACGATGTGCTATTCTATGCCCCAACGGCGCTTTGGCTCGTTTTCACTTTCACTTTCACGACCATGGCGCAAATTTGTTTTTTTGTGCATGAAAATGGGAAATGCGAAATTACAGAGTTGTATGGAAAAGGTCATGTAAAACGGGTTAACATCAGCTTAACATATGATTAACAGCGCATGATAACATACGAATATGTGATGCTGTAAAACAAATGCTTGAGGTATATATTTAGCAGCGCTCAGATATTTGAGTAGTATAACAGTTAGCACTCACTTTCGCTTTAACAGTGGCATAACATGTAAGGCATGCGTTAAGCATAATCTGGGATAGAAACATCTAAATGTCGGGAAAGGTTAGCGCGCATATAACCCTGAAGCACTTGAACTTTCACGCTCTGTTCTCGAGACTTACAGAAATAAAGTAGAAGAGCCTTCGTTTTGACGGATAAGAGCTTTTCGTTGAACTAGTGGAGTCATACTCTTTTCCCGAATATCGTTTAGGAAGCGTTACGATTGACGCTCGCACAATTAGCTGAGATAGAGATTATGCGATGCTATCGATGTGTTTAGCGAATATAACTCACTCGCATATCTACCAAAACATATACAAAGAACGAACTCCTTGACGAACCGATGCAATTGCTTGATTTGTTTTTTAATTGTAAGTGAAAGAGACTTTGATCAAAAAAGTCTCAAGAGATATTTGTGCAACAGATATGTATGCTTTGCTTTAAATTTGAAATCGAATATGAATGGTTTCAGCTGTTAATTAGCATTAATTGGTATTTAACAGTGCAGCTGTCTCTAACAGTGACTTAACAGCAGAGAAACATGTTTAGAGAAGTATTATAGAACTCTAATATTAAAGAGGGGAATCGAATGGAAATATGAGTCTCTTAAAAGAACTCCTAAATGCAAACTTTACAATATGGAAATTAATAACATTCATTTAGCATTATAATTTGTTAATTTTATGTATATTTTGAGTCTTTTTGCCCACTGTTCATTATTAGAGACAAGGATGCGTCGTCATTGGCGCTGCTGCAGAGGTAGATAGCAGCGCAAGCACACACTCACACACACTCACACATTCTCACACACTCTCACACACTCACACACATAGTCATTGAAGCTTTTGCAAATTTACGCATTTTAATGTCCACGCACTGACCAAGGGAGCTCCTGGCAGCACCAGCCGCAGCAGCAGCAGCAGCAGCAGAAGAAGCAGCAGCATGAAGACAGAGAGACTGCCCACGCACGACAAGGATAACAGGCGAGCGCGAACGAGGAGCAGAGCAGAGCCCAACAACAGCAAGGACAAAGGCGACTCCATAATTTTGAATTTCTTTCTCGAGGTGGACACAAGCGACAAGGATGCGCAGCATATAAAAGGGAAGATGGTTGGCTGTGGGCTGTGGGGGGCGGGGCTGGTGTTGGGGGGTTGGAGCTGTGTGTATGGGGCGATTGAGCGGGTGGGGTGAGCACAATTCAGGCTGGCCAAAAGCGAAAAGGGTTGGCCACGTTGCGTTCTGTTTGCTTTTTATTTAGCTTGGCATTTTATTTATGCTGCGTGGCCGTTTCGTTGCCGTATTATGCCCTCATCGATTTGGGGTATATACAATGTAAGCTGTTGATTGGCTAGAATGGAATGGAATGTAGAAAATATAATTATTAGATACGAATTTTAAATATTAATTTTAAATATTAATAATATTATAATATTTTATATTATATTGTTGCATATATATATATATATATAAAATAAATAAATACAAATAATTAAAATTTGTAAAATTTAAATACAAATATATGTATATGTATATATACAGTATACAAATCTTTAAATATAAAATATAAATAAAAAAAATCTTTTTCTTTGGCAATAAAAATCAATAAAATAAAAATATTGAAATAAATTTAAATATATATATATATATATATATAGAAAGCCAAAACCAAAGCCAAAGATTTTTATTTGTAATCGAACATAATAATAAATAATCAGCAAATAGTTTTCTCTAATTTCTTTCGCTGATTTTACTTTTTGTAATTGTTTATGCATTTTCTTTGAATATATATTTTTATATATTTTTATTTTAATAATATATATTTTTTTTAGTAATTTTTTAAAATTCATTCAGCTATTGTAGTTTGGATTTAATATATATATATATATATATATATATATTTATTTATTTATCTTCGCTCTCTACATATTCTTTAAACAATTTAAATTTTAGCCTAGCTCAGGCTTGCTTAACAAATCCAAATTAAATTGATTCCATTTGCTCAATGAAGAGTATTTCAGCTTCGGCGTGTGATTAGGCACTCTCTTCTACTTCTCACTTTTTGTGCCGCTCGCATTTTTTTTGGTCTTGTTGTGCTTTTTAAATTGGCAAGCGCCAGCGGGCAGCTCAGCAGCCATCAAAACGCAACGCAGCAGCCGACCACCCAGCCGCCCACCCATCCACCTCGGCCATTAGCTCGCTAGCTCGGCAAGCCACCACCGGACGTTGCTGCTGCTGCTGCTGCTTCTGCTGCTGCTGCTTCTGCTGCCACTGCCGCTGCCGCTGCCTCTGCTCATCAGCATCGGCTTTGGTGGTTAGGCGGCTGTGGAGGCTGTGACGATTCTGGACCTTAACCCGTTCGTGCGTTGCGCTGGCTGCTTCGTGCGTGCGTTGTCCAGTGGTTGGTGGATAGGTCGACCGACTGGATGGGTGGGTGGCTGGGGTGGTTGCTGCTGGCCAGCTGGTGGGCTTAATTTAAGCGGGTTTTATTTTTTCTCAATTTTCGGTACGTTGTTCTTGTTGTTGTTTTTTTTTTTCCACGTTTTTACATGCTTTTCGTTGCGTGTTTTTTATTTGATTTTGCTGCGTATATAAATATATATATGTGTATATATATAAGGGATGCTTTGCTGGACTGGACTGTGCGTGTGTGTGTGTGTGTGAATCTCGTTATACTGTCTGTTGTTTGAAATGACCGCTGCTGCAGCGACGCTGCGTCGCAGTCAACGCTCAATTTGCTGTAACTCTTTTTTTTTTGGGAATTTTCCTCTTCTTTTTTTTCACGTTTTGTTACTTTTCTTTTTTTGTTTTGTACATTGTGATATATAATGTATTTGATGTGTATTTTTTTCTACTTCTGCTTCTTCTTGTTTTTAATGTATATATTTTGTACTCTTTGCCTAAGCATTAAGATTTTTAAGAACAATACCAATTTATTTATTTAGTTTTGTTTATTTATTTTGTTCGTTATTCATTATTCATTTTATTTTGTTTGCCTTTAGTTGTTGAGGAAACTTTTAAATGCCAACAAAATATCGCATGTTAGATCATTCAAGTCTATAGGGCACATGTTAGATTTTTGATCTAAAACGCATTTAAAATTGAAATTACCCAAGAGTCGTTCAGCTAAAGTGATGCATTTAGCCAGGCTCATTTTGAATCCAAGCTGAGTCCGTTGAACGCATAGAGAAGACTCTAAATGCATTAAATTTACTTTGCTGCATTTATTTTAAGATTTTTTTAAAATATTAGTTATTCCTAATTGCTTAATTTGTTATAAAACAACAATATTGCTAATGGGAAACATGAATAAAAATCAACAAATGTTTTACAAAAAGTGTTGCCTACTTTTGAGCGCACCAAAAAATTGTGTTTTTTTTGTCTGCTTATGAAGTACCTTGTTTTCTCTTTCTTAATAATAATTTATTCAGTATCCAATTTTCACAAACAATGAACCTTGGCATCACTCTGGACAAGCGTTTAACATTTGGTCCTCACATTAAAGCTGCGGCCAGGAGATGTGGGCAACGCATGCAACAGCTGCGGTGGCTGATCAACAGAAGAAGCACCATGTCACTAAGAGTGAAGAGAGCAGTCTACGTCCACTGTGTGGCTCCGATTTGGCTCTATGGTGTGCAGATTTGGGAAATAGCTGCAAAAAGTAACTATAAACGCATACAGGTCCTTCAAAACCGAGCTGTGCGGCAAATTACGACCTGCCCCTGGTATGTGCGCGCGGCTCTACCCTGCATCGAGATCTGAATCTGTATACAGTAGAGGAACAGATCGGTAGACACACGTACAGATACAGTGATAGTCAGACACCGTATCAGACTAGCGAGACAACTGCTCCCTGTGAGACCACTAAGGCGACTAAAACGCTTGGGATTCGCCAAAAATATGAGCTAAATATAAGTATAATTAAATTAAAAAGTAATTTAAATAGTTTCCTTCTGTGTACAATAGAAGGTGAGGTCCTATACTTTAGTCTTTAATAAAAAAGATTTAGTTTTGCAAATAGAATCAGTTGAATCTGAACAGCATTTGCCTACAAAATATTTATATTTGCAATAATAAATAATAATTATAATTAAAAGTTAAACTTTTAATTGGAATATGTATAAATGGAACAGCAGCAGATAATTCACCTGCAGAATTAGCTGGAACATAATCGAATTAGAGTCGACGACAAGATCAGATGATAATGTAGAGTTGCAAATGCAGTAATAATTTGAGGAAAAGACTTTATTTCAAACAAGAAGTCATAGAAGAAGATCAAAAGAACAACCAGCAAAAAAAGGGAAGCCAAAGCCTAATCACATGAGTATGGAAAAGAAGTTGCCATTGCCATGGCAAATGATGCAAATTTAATTGCCAGAAACGAGGTAGCTGAAGAGCTGGCTAAGGGGCCAGACGGAGTTGGGTCAGTTGCAGAATAGAGGAGAAAAAACAAAAAAAAAAAGGAAAAAGGAAAATGATGTCAACGATATAGAGTCGAAAATCAAATTGAAAATGCGAAGTGGCAAATGGGCGAGGACAAATAGGAAAAGAAATGTCTTTGATATTTAATATGTTTAAATATGCGAATCCTTTGAAGCGAGCCGGTGCTACATTTAGTAAAGAAAAAACTAAATCAAACATTCGCATATAAAAAACGAAAGAAACTGAAACAACAAGAAAACACACACACACACGTGCTGGACACAGCAGGCATGCATGCATGTGTGTGTGTGCGTCTTAGATATATGCTGATGTAGTAGTAGTGGTAGTCCAGCAGAGAGTATGGGAGTGGGAGTGGGAGTGGGAGTGGGTGTGAGAGGTCTGCGCTTGCAAGTGAAATTCATTCAAACGAAACGAAATGAAACGAATTCAATTGAGATGACGACGAGGACAAAGCTGGAAACGAAGACGCAAACGAAGCCAGAATAATGCCAATGAAGAGTAAAAAGTAGATCGATAGATAGCAGCCACTACGCACACACACATGCGTGGCCAGCATGTGTGACCAGTGTGTGGGCCAGAAAGAGAGAGAGAGATCGTAATGCAAACTGTCAGAATGCGTAACTCAATTTACAATTTTGCTTTTACTTTTTTGCTTCCACTTTCCCTTTTCTTTTTTTTCCTTTTTTGCACAAAAGAAAGTGAGAGTGTGCGTCTGTGTGCGAGGGTGTATGCTGAATTAAAAGAAAATGGAAAATGCTAAAAAACGAACGGCTGGACACGAGCCACAGCCTGAGCCAGAGCCAGAGCCAGAGCCAAAGCCAGAGGGTTGGGCTTGGTCCAAGGCAGTTGGCCATGATAAAGTCAGCCAAAATGTGCGTGGCGTGTGCCACGGAGCGTGCGGGGCTGCACTGGAAGGGGTGTGCGATTGGGGCGCATGGGGGAGCGAGAGAGAGAGAGCGAGTGAGCCAGAGAGAGAGAGAGGGAGAGAGAGGGAGAGAGAGAGGGAGAGGTAGAGAGAGGGAGAGAGATGCTGCGACAGCGTAGGCTGGTCAACTGGGCAGGCATTTCTTTTTGCCGCTGTTGCCGTTTCGCACGAATCCTTTCGCCCCAACCACCTGAAGCGAGCGCTAAAAAAAGGAAAGTCGACAAGCAAAACATTAGAGCTGCGCGACTAAATGATAGCCTATAAAGCGCTTAAGCAATATGAGAGTTTGACTGCTAATGCATCTATAATCTATATACATATGTATGTAAAATAAAATATATCAAAGAGTCCATAAGAAAAATCAACCAAAACAATCTATACTATTTTGTACTTGGCCTACGATACGACTGTATATAGTATTATAATATTTACTATTTTCATATATTATTTGATATTTCGTTAGCTTTTCTGCTTTACTATTTCTTTGGACCTTCAACTAACTGAACAAATATTCCAGTCCATAAAATTCTCTCGAAATTCATCGTAATATTTATACAAATTTTGATTTAGAAAGAACATAAATAATAGAATATATGTATATAAAGGTTAAGCGCTCCCACACTACGAGATTAGCGATTGGGGGCGCTGAGTTCTATTCTCGCATAGACAAATACACTTGGATTCAATGAAATAACGTATCTTATATAATTTTGTATAATTTAGGAACAAAGATCCTTAGGTCCTATTAATAATGAACATTCCTGTCAACTACTGCGCCAAGTCATTCTTGCATGAGGATCATTCTGTGCCGTGAGTGCTGGCCAAACTCGTCTCGGCCAAGTATCTGCTGGCCGTGGTGCGGGAGCAGAATGAAGCTTATGACACAGGCGCGAGAATTGGCTATGATGGTCTCTTCAGCTTACAGCTTACTTAATTTTATAGGAGAATCCAGCATACTACGCATCCTTAACTTCAATATGAATCGATGCTCGCCTTCGATTCATAGTATCAAGAGATGTAATTGCAGATCATAGAACTCAAAAAAAAAAAATCTCTAAAATTGTATCAAAAATTAAAATGATGATCAAACAATGATCATATGATCAATGGGTTGTTGCTGTAAAATAGATCGCCTTGCTTAGATATATCAAACATACATATGAATATAGATCACTCTCCTGCTAATCATTTAATGTTTCGTTGTTTTTTTACAGGGCATAAAAAGCAAGCAAAAATTGTAACAAAAGCGTGGGCGGTTAGAAGGGGTGCACGCTGATGGCGGTGGTGCGTGGAGGGGGAGGAGGGGGCTGTTGTTAGGTAAGCAACAGAATGGGTTGCCAAAAAAAAAAAAAAAAAAAACAAGAAATCCAAATGGAAAACGCTGTACACCCACACACACACACACACACACACACCCGCACACACACACACACACACAGCAATGTGCATGCTCGTTTGGACAATTGGCCATGGCATCCATTCGCTTCTTCTTCTTCTTCTGCTCTCTTTTATTATGTTTTTTTTTTTTTTGCGCTCAGCTTTCACTTTCCTCATTTTCGTTCGCTATTTGCGAAGCGTGCAGAAAAGCTGACCAGCACAAAATGAAAGAACCTGAAGAAAAGTAGAAGGAATCAAGAGAGCGAGAGAGAGAGCACGAAATTACATAGAAAAATCTTCGACACATAAAAAAGCGAAATAAAAAATATAAAAAACAAAACACAGCAGCAACAACAACAACAACAAATCTTTGAGAAGAACATGGAGCAGAGCAAAAAAAAAAAAACAAAAAAAAAGAAGAGAAAACAACAAAAATAAAAAGGGTTACGAAATGACGTCGACAGCGATGCCAGCGCCAACGTCGTTGTCGACGTCAACGTCAGCAACAGCAACAGCGACGTTGGCCGCGACGTCGACGTTCAAGTAAAGAAATGTAAAGAAAATTACAAAATCACCCCCTTTGGCCAGGCTTACATGCTTACAGTTATTACCGCGATAAGGTGAGGGTGTCCATATAGGCCAGACCAGTGGCATCGGCTGGGGCAGGGGCAGGGGCAGGGGCAGGGGCAGGGGGACATGTGGGCGGATGGGAGACAGTTACTTTGGCCAATAGCCTCTGGTCGTGGGGCTTATCAGAGTTCCGGAAATGAGTTGTGTAAGTTGCAAGTTTATGTTGCTTCAGATTGATGTTGTTGTTGTTGTTGTCGTCGTTGTTGTTATGAAAACTATTCAGACAATTTGATTAAAGTTTACTCAAGAGCTGAGCCTGAGAAGAGTTTTTTAAGAGAGACTGTTCAAAGCAGAGCAGCGAAATAGATTTGGAAAATATGAGAATAAGTCAGCAAGAAATGTTTTACAAAAAGTGTTGCCTACTTTTAAGCGCAACAGAAAATTGTATTGATCAAAGCAGAGCAGCGAAATAGATTCAATTTGTTAGGGCTTAGTTTGATCAATCGTTAGCGATTTCCTTCAATAGATGGCTCTAGCTCTAGTTAATCATCCAAAGAAATTATAAATTATGGCAAATAATTATTTAATTAATTTTAATTTGCGCTTTTAGAGTTGCTAATCAGCTTCTCATCATATTATTAAGTTAGTTAATATCTGCGCAATTTACAATTTTTTTTATGAATTTTTGAGAGCCATTTCATAGCTTGCAACATGATTATTAAATACTATGCAAAGGGAAAGCAAGTTTCACCGCTGCTAAAATATGTTACAGCTCAGCGCAGCTGTCGCAGCAGCAGTAGGGTAGGGGAAGAAGAAGATGAAGACGAAGATTTGGCTGTTTAGGCACATTAATAAACAGCTAGCAAAACTGCCCATGCTCAAAGCAAGCAAACAAGTGAGAGAGAGAGCGAGCGAGAACATGTTCATGCATATGCATATACATTATAAATAAAATGTGCTACAGCAACAACAACAACAAACTGCCCACCCACTCACACACACACAGAGAGAGGGAGGTTGAGGCTGAGGCTGGTCAAGCAAATACAGCAAATCAAACGCAGTCATCACACAAGAACCACCCAACACCCACACCATTCACAAACCTTTCAGTTGCTTTGCCTTTTACTTTTGCGCGCAAAAGTATGCTACAAAAAATTAAAAGCTGACCAACGCGTCGACAGCGCAGCGTCCGCGACGTCAGCAGCGCCGTGTGCGTCGGCAGCAGAATGAAAAATTACATAAAAACCAAATTTATATACGCACACCAGCGCACACACGCACTCACACACACTCACACACACACACACACTCATGCATGTGCATATGCAGGAGAAAACTGGCCGAAAAAAAAAGAATTTTGTATAAAAAAAAATCAACAAAATTCGAGCGCAAAATCTTCCCTTAACTTTTCATTTCGAATGTTATGTAGTTGACAGTCAGACGCACTGTCCTCAGCCGCCTGGCCCCGTCTGCCCTGCTGTTAGTTGTTGTTGTTGTTGTTGCTGTTTTAAGTAGGAAATTGTGTCCGAGCTGCTCGCTCGCACTCGCTTATCAAATGAATTTCTTTTGTAAAGTTCGCTGCCCGTCAAGGCGAAAAGCAGAAGGACACGACACGACAGCGCAGACAGACAGGCGAGTAACAGACAACCCTTTTAGCTATGCCAGCTAGCCAGGTGGTATATTTTTTTATTTATTTATTTTTTTTTTTTCTTTGTAGCTTTGGGCGGGGGTGGAATTTTTGTATTTTACTAATGCTAATGTCACATATACGCTTGTCATGCCCATTGTTGTTGTTGCTGCGGTTTTTACGTGATTTTGCATGAGCTTGTTCGGCGTTGTTTTGCGAGCTATATTTATTCGTTTTTGTACCTTTTATCCGATTTAAAGAGGCGTCAGTTTAACCCAAAAATGTTTTTGGCCAGCCACTGTGGGAACTAAGTCAGTGTGTCTGCCATCCCAGCCAAAACAAAAACTATAAGCACAAATGCACACACACACACACGCATACACACGCATACATGTAGAGTATGAATTCGACATGCAGCTTTGGGCGCTCAGTTGGCAGTTTTTAGTTTTTAGCTGAGCGATTTTTGCTGTGCGCTCGAAAGTATGCTACGCTAAATGCGGCGAGCCGTGCAAATGCCACGCAATCAAAAACTTTCGCTCTCCCACACACACACACATACACAGATGTTGCCCATTGCCCACCTATACGTGCGTGTGTGTGTGTGTGTGTGTGTGTGTGTAAACAGGCATTTTGCTTTTGCTTGTGTGGTCGCAGAACTTGAAAACTAGTTTTGCATAAGACAACAACATGCCTACATGCGTGCGTATGTATATCTCTCTCTATGTGTGTGTGTGTGTGTGTGTTGAAGTAGAGGGTTAGTTGGCGGACAGCCTTATGTACATGCCACTAGCTGATAGCCCCAAACATTGCCTTGATTATAAATTTCAACTTAATTACATAAACAGAATTTAATCCTTTCTAACTGTGTCGCATTTTATACATGAAAATATATGTGCATATAAACTTTATACATAATGTGAGTGTATGTGTGTGTGTGTGTGTATGCTAACGCGCATTTCGTATCAGTAACAGCGTCTGGTGTGTGTGCGTGCGTTAATTTATGGGCAGCATAACTATCACAGAGCAAGCAGAACAATATTTACGCACAGTGGGCCGAAAGCGATTGTTAAGTGAGTGACTGGCAATGATCAGCTACTATAAGCTTATATAAGCTCGTATTAATATATATATTTTTTTATATTTTTTAGCTGCAAATCAAAGTAAAGATAGAGTTTTATTAGTATATTTATAATATATAATATAATAATAATTTATATAATAATTCATTTCAACACAACGCTCGATTATTATTATTTAATTATGTTCCTCAAGAAACCCTTTTGTAACATTTCCTTTGCTCAACAACTTCAAAAGGGAACTTATACGACTCGTAACTCTTAAGCTAGCCCTCGTTTATTATATATTTTATTATATTTGGACTCCAATAACCCTTTTGTAGACTTCGTCTTCTATTAGTTTTGGCCGTTTGGGCAACTTTTTTTAGGTCAGCTGTTGTTATTGTTTACACATATTGTTTAGTTATGTTAAATGTAATACATTTAAAGTTAATTTTTCAATCTTGAATTTACCATTTACACATTTTTAATTTAATAAATAATGTATGTTTTAAAACACCGAATATTAATGTATAACCATATATTCTTGATTATAGTAAAATAAACTTATATTCAATATACGTATTTAGATATTTATATTTACATTCAAGATAACTCTATTTTATTATATTATTCCTTTAGTCAATTTCACTTCGAAATCTGCTCAGTTTTTGTGCAGCTTTACTGCATATCACGCACCACGGTGCAACGAAGGACGACTGAGGACAAAACTTGTTCATGATGAATATTCTAAAGTTTTGCATTAGTTCTGAGCTAACCACCCAACCTAACCAACACACACACACACACGCGCACGCACACACACACTTTAGAGCTGTGTGAAGTGTAGCATAGAATAGGCATCATGTTTTCTTCACTGGCCCCCGCCCTGGGCTCAATGCTATATATTATTTTGACTGCCCAGGCTGATCAGCGCAGAACACACACCTGACACACACACGCACACGCATAAAGAGAGAGAGATAGACAGAGAGAGATAGTATGTGTCGAAATGGGAGAGAGAGAGAGCGAGCGAGGCAAATGTTAAACCAATTTCCACACAACAATTTTAAATTTCCGTCTTGGTCCGATACACACACACGCATACAGAGAGAACTTAGATTTGCGAATGCCAATTTGAGGACCAGAAGCCTGGAGCATATTACACACACACACATAGAGAAGGGGAGAGAGAGGGAGAGGTACACCTAGCGTTAACTTACAATGAAAAGCATTCGTATTCCCATTGCCAGCCACGCTACGACCCACCCGCTTGTAAAGTGCGTAAGGGTGTGAGTGTGTGTGTCTGTGTGCGTGTGTGTGTGTGTGTGCGGCACTATTTTACATACGTAATGCCAACTTCATGGGGCTTTTGGTAAAGCTCATAAGAGCCGCCGGCTACAGCATCGAAATTAGCGTTTGGACCTTAGCCCTGGCCATTGGGGAGTTTGCCCAAGTCAAAACTGGGCGTGTGGGGGTTTTTGTGGGAGTGCGTGCGTGTGCGTGTGTGTGTGTGTGTGTGTGTGGCATATGTACTTAAACACTTGTATGTAGCGCTACTTGGCTCGACAAACTCATAAAACGCGCCATGGACTTGGCTTAAGGCAAAGGTTTACGGCTCGAACCGCTATACTAGAACAACAGTGAGCACGAAAAGTTTGTCAACATTCATTTAAAGATTATGCATAGAGCAGCTGAACAAATAAAATTGTCACGAACTTGTTATGGCTCCAATTGCTAAGAATATGTTTAGAGAATATTCAAATCAGGAATTGGAATTCAATTTTTGAATGTGATTTGCTTCGAGTTCTGAATATGACGGGAAGTATATCAGATACGTTAGGTATTCTAGAAATTGTTAAAAATTATTTATTTATTAATTATTCGTTTTGCAGCCTTTGCTTCAAGTCAATCCAATCGAGATTGTTCGAATGGCTTTCACTTGCTTTAACTTTATTTTGATTACAATTCCAAAAACTCTGCATAGATTCAAGTCAGCTTAGGCAGGTGCTTAAACTTTAGTCAAGTTGAAACTTAGTTTTCCATTTATTCTTTTTTATGGATTCGACTACGCTTCAAAGGCACCGCGCCCAACGGCCGATTGTAATTCAATTCTTTAAGCATAATCGCATTCAATGGGAATTTAAACTTTTGGGCAATGTGAAAATCAGTTTGACTGGAGTTTGGCTCTTGCCACAGACGCAGGCACCAATTGCCAGCAGCTGTCCAGGCATGACATACGCACACACACACACACACACACGCACGCACTCACACACGTGACTTATGGCTAGGGCGCCAATGGAGGCAGCTGAGATGCCAAGCTGCCTCAGCCATAGCCTCAGCCTCTGTCTGTGTGTGGCAATGCGTGCGTTCGACCATGCGGCGTTGCGTCAGGACATACAAAGACGCATGAATTTTTTACAGCACTAGAAGCCAGAGCAGCCAGCATCAGCTTCCTGTTCTCGAATTGGTTTTTCACTCAATATACCCTGTAAGCAAATAGTGAGCAATGGATATGCTGAGCAGCTAGTCACCTAGCAGGCGCACACTTGTGTCTAGCCAGAGCTTCATGTGCATTAGAGTCTGGCTCAAGAGCTGCATGCCTCAATAGCTTTTAGTTTCCATTTCAAATTGATATTTGAATGGACTTGAAGAGTGCTTAAAGAGTTTTTTTTTCATGTTTTCGAGCAGTTTCATTCCTATATGAGCCACTGATTGGAGAGTATATGATGCTCTGAAGTCTATGCTTGAAATGAATCACAAGAAACTTGAGCTTAGAACTTTTTAAGATTTCTATTATGCCCGTTGCACAGACTTCAGATCTCATCAGTGGCTCATATAGATGATTATGAAGGATATGAAGGATAAAGTACAGGATTAATGTACTTTTTAAGTTGTTTTTTATAAAATATATTCGAGTTTTGCGTTCAACTTTTCAGCTACCTTTAATAGCAACTTAATCTTGTTGCTTTTAAGATCTACCTAACTATTTGCAACGAGTCAAATATTTATACAGGATAACTGTTAGTCGAAAGCATTCATCAATTCGAGTTTTTTATATATGTATATATATTTATATATTTTTTTTGCATTTTTTACTGGACGCCACGACTTACGTGCGATTACTTTAAATAGCGCGTGTGTGTATGGGTGTGTGTGTGTGTGTGTGTGTGTGTGTGTGTGTTCGTAGCTGCTACCCCTATTTGGATTTCACATGTGTCTGGACGTGGGCACCAGCAGCATCCCCCACCCCATGGAGCCGCTTTAGCATGCCGCCAAGCCCGCTGGCCAAAAGCTAAAAGCGAAATGCGTTTCTCTGTCTGTCTATTTGTTTATTTGACAACATTTTAGAGGCACATGTGTGAGTGTGTGTGTTGGCGTTTGTTATTTATGCCCTCAGTCTATGGGGCTATGCCAATTTTTCATTCAGTTCCATTTGCTATAATTGCTCAGCAATTGAAATTAGGCTTAAGTTTTTCGGTTTGTTGCTGCCGGCCAACAGATGGCGCTTTTGCAGCAATTAAGATGCCGCGCTGGAGCGCTCTTTTTCTTCTTCTTCTTCTTCTGCTGCTGGCCGTATGTTTTGTTACCAACTGTACATTAGCGAAATGACATTGAAATATTACAAAAATTTAAAAACCATTATAAACAGACAAGCAGCAAGTGCCTCGGCACAGCTCCTCCTCCTCCTCCTCCCCCCACCTCCACCTCCTCCTAACCCCCTCCCCGCCCACAGTGTACACCCTTTACACACACACACACACACGTATTATATACATGTACTATACATAAATATCTTATGTAGATGCTACCTATGGGCACGGGGGCAGCTCGAAAAATTCCTAACACCGAAATTGCGCGCGAATAAAAAAAAATAAGAAAAAACGAGGAAATTTCTTTATATTATATATATATATATACATATAAATATATAGAGGAAAATCAACAGCAGCCAAGAAACAACAACAAAAAATCATCCACTTTTGGCCCGTTTTTTTTTTTTTGTCCTTGTCGTGTCGTAGTCGTAGTCCTTGTCGACTGGACCGCAGTGGGCGGCCAGCAGAGGGCTGGGGGAGGAAGGGGGTAGAGCCACGTTGCGTACTACCAATTTGCTAGTGACCATAATCAACCCCTTTTCTTTCTTTCATTCTTTCTTGATTTTTTCATTTTTTTTATTATTTTTTTTTTTTTTTGCCCAAGCGATTTTTGTTGTTGGTATGCAAAAAAGTGCGTAAGGCGCTGACTGGCAGGCGTGGGCGCAGGAGTGGGCAGTGGGCGTGGTTGGGGGTAACGAGTGCGAAGTACAGCTGTACAAATCAAACAAGCAGAGGCGTCGCACCAAAAAGAGACGGGGGGCGGACGCATGAAATGTGACGTGGGGTAGATAAACATCTAAATGTTGCCACAGCGAAAGACAAGAGGAAAACCCTAACAGATTTTCACTTTACTCCTCGATAAAGCCCGAATGGTTTTATATAGCCTAATCAAATTGTTGAATTCTATTATAGTTGCAAGCCAATGTGAAATAAATCAGTTGAAAATAGAATGGGCTAAGGATTGAAAGGCTTAAACTATGAAATATATGTTTAGTATCTAGATTACAGCGGAAAGCATTTCTTGAGCTGCCAATTAAAATGTGTTATCAATGGCGGGAAATTCTTAATAGAGTAGAGAACTACAGTAAACTTTTTAAAATTAGTCCTTGTTTTTTCTAGAGGAAGGTTTAGATCAAGGTCTAGAGGAAGGTATAAAAGGGAATGCAACGTAAGGTGTAAAGAAAGGTCTAGAAGAACGATTAGGAAGAGGTCTAGTGCAAGGTGCAGAGGATGGTCTAAAGGAAGGTCTGGAGAGCGGTATAGAGGAACATTAAGAGAAAGCTATAGAGAAAGGTTTGGATAAAGGTCTATAAGAGCGAAAGGTCAACAGGAGGATCTAGATGGAGTTATAAAGAAAGGTCTAGAGGAAACTTTACAGGAAAATCTGGAGGAATTTATATTTAATAATAGCATTGAGAGCCAAGAAATTTAAAAGATTTCCTTATGTACATATTTCTTCGATTAGAGATTTAGGACTGCTGGCATGAAGCATTTCAGTTTTCCATAGAAACGGAAAACAATGGGCTAACACGTTGTTCCCTACTCTTCACTCCAGTACAAGTAGCTCAGATACTTCACAGCTTTTTTACAAATCCAAATTAACTTTTTAATGAACATTTCTTACATAGAACATTTAATAGTTAAGGAAAATTAGCTCGTTGCTTTCTCAAAATGAAGCTCAGTCCAATTGAGCTACATTATACCTTTACATGCCTCATGTGTTTGTTGTCATTGCATAATATATTTACCCCCTTATCAATTAACCCCCTCTCACCACGCCACCTCTCACTCCTGGCTGATTCTGCCAACCCCTCTGCGCTGGTCAGTGACTACGCACGTGGCATGCATCAAATGTCTCGTAACTACGTTCCATGCATATTCAAATTTTTTGGCATGGAATCACAGCAACGAAAATCAAGCTCACGCACTTAAAAGCCTGGCCAACAAGATGGAGAAGGAGTAGAAAAACTGGGAACGCCCCAATCAGAGCACTTGCCCCCTTCCCCCCGTTATCTCTTCCTATTTACCCCCCAACTTCCAGCTGCCAACTGCCCAACCCCATCTACCCACTTTTCGAACCTTTTCCAAGCCATAAAATGCGACAGCGAAAAAGAAAAGAAAAGCGAGAGAAAGAAAAATAAGACTGTGAAAAGAGAAGAAAAATTAAAATACGCACAAAGTTTTGACAGCTGAATTGGCATAATGATGGGGTTAGTAACACCAATGGAGATTGGGGTGGGGCTTGGGTCTTTTGCCATTGTCACTGCTTCGCGAGCGTAGACCATCCCCGTGCACCCCCACCAAACATTTGCTTTCATTTTTTTTTTTTTTTTTTCTAACTTTTTTTTTGTACTTTTTAGTCCCTTTGCTTTGGTCGCCATCATCGTTAATTTTATCTACGCAAATGCAAAATAATTACTTTACTTTTTCTTTGGTTTTGCCCGTTTACCACACCTCCAACGCCCAATCCTCTATCCTCGGCCTCCTTTCGAAACCCTTTGTAAGCAACGGCTGTCGAAATTTATGTACTTTGTCCGCGTCTTGCTATTTCTTTCTATTGTCATACTCGTTAACGCAGTGAGATGAGTATATTGGGTTTGTGCATTTTGCATGTAGTTCTTTGTCTGACCTTCCGACGATCTGACTTCAGGCGATCTGACCTCCGACGATCTGACTGCTTATCCGTCCATCTGTCCGTTCATCTACCTCTCAATTCGTCCGTTTGTCGCTCCAATTGTCCCACCGTTTGTTTCTTGGTTTGTCCCTCTGTTTGCCCATCCGTCCATCTGTCTGTCTATCCATGTGTTCGTCTGTCTATCTGTCCTATATAGTATAAGGATTTGCCCCATATACCCTCTAAGAGCATATTCTTCACTTGAAACTTGAACGAGTATTCAGCAGTCGGCAACGCTCAACTGTAACGTTCTTAGTTCCTTTTTTTTTTTGTATTGAAAAGCGTTTTAAAATTCAGCGCCGGCTGTCCTGCTTCATACTCTCACAGATATCTATGTACTATATATACTATACACACATATATATATGTTTGTCTGTACATATATATATATATATATTTTGCATTTTCTTTTTTAATTAAAGAAAAGGGTTAAAAAGTTTGGCAGCTTGGCAGCGTTTCGCCTTGTGAAAAACGGGGTTAAAATCAAAATTTTGTGCGCCGCGTTTTTTCTGTTTTTTTTTTTTTTTTTTTTTTTTTTTTGTATTCTCTCAGCTTTTTCGTTTCTATTTAGTTTTCATTTATTTTTTAAATGGAAATTTTTAATAACAAAAGCGAAAGATAGGGTTGCGCCCGGCCTCATTACCTCGCCTTCCGTCTTCGGGGGGGTTTCGATGGAAAACAGCAAACAGAAAGAAGCAGACGAAGAAGGAGACAAAATAAAAGAAATACACATTAATGTAATTTTCCTCAATGGCGCGATAGAGTCCCAACAGACCGCCCTCACTAATGTCCAGTTCTTTTTGCACTCTCTCGATTTTTATCTGTATGTTGCAGTATTTTTTCAAAGACCCTGTTAAATGTTATAGAAGTCTTTCCCTTCATAGCTACATATAGAAGTTACTTAGCTGAAATGTGTCATCAATACTTATTAGATTATGTTATATTATGAAATGTGTATCTCAAGTTAGGGTATCTTTAAGTCAGTCACTCCCCGCGTCCCGCATTCCTAGTTGTTTTCTTTGCCCCTTTTTTTCCCCCCTTATTATTTTTGATCTAGCGTACTCTCTAGGCATGTGTTTATCTTCGCGTCTCAGTTGGTCCATTTGGACTTTGACTTTGGCGAATGGCAATGGAAATGGAAATGGAAATTCTATAAATCTTTCATCACTTTCATTTCACTTTGAAGCAAATAGTTCGGAGAGTTGCGATTGAAAAGTGAACATTGCTCATTCTCTCCAACCCACTCGCTACTCTCTCTCTCTCTCTCTCCCGCTCTCCCTCTCCAAATAGTTCATTTTGCCAGCTCCTTTTTCGTAGATATTATCTCTATAAGTAATTACAACTTATTCAACTGGTAATTCCTCAAGCCGAGCTTCATTCAACTGAAAAAATCGTTGGGGAAAAAAGGGTTCAAATGCTGCCAATTCGCTTTTCTTAGGTATATGACGCCCATTGAAGATTCGATTGAAATGTGTGATATGACATGATATAGCAAGCACTGCTCTTCATTGCTTTCTTCTTTCTCTTTGCTTACTGTATTGCTCATAAAACTCTTTCCATTTTGCTCATAATTGGAGCATGCCAAACTTCCTATTAGGCAGAGATTTTGTAATCATGAAACCTTAGAAGTCGCCTCTAGATATTGTATCAATAGAAATCTCTATCAATATTATAGAAGTACTTCTTCCACTTCTTCGTGCTCTTTGCAAATGAAATTATGTGTTAACTTGTTAGACTTGACCCACTCCCAGTTCTGCTAGATCTCTCTTATTCAATTAATTTCTGTAAATGAATTTTATTCTTTTGTGAACTTTATGTTGCTTTCACTAGATTAATTATAAATGCAATTCTCATAATAACTATAATATATCAAGCTATCGCCTTTGCCATTACAATGGCCTTCCAGTTCTAGAGTTTGAGAGCTATATGAAGAAGAGAGCAAAGCAAGCTGGCCCCAGTTGTTGCCTGGCATCTCAGAAGAACTGAACTGTAAATAAGCCAAAGATCAAGAGATTAAAATTTGACGTTTGCTCTTAATTTGTAATATCTCTTTATATAAGAACCACGCAGCAGTTCACGCACACACTCACTATAGACTTTTAAGAGTCTTTCAGACAAGGTTAAATAGACAAATCCCGATTTATAGCTAAGCAGCATCTCAATTATAAATGCTATATATATGTTTATATACATTATAGTCAGGTGAGACCATTTCTTAGCTCCTTCGCAAATAGAGTTTCTGTTTTATTGTTTGTTGAAATTTCTGAGCAATTGCGTGCAATTAGACATTTGCTAAGCCCCGCCCCCTTTTTGATTGCCAACAGCATTTCTTCTGCTCTCGTTGCTCGGGCACGCCCCTGGTTAGTTGCTCGCACAATTTCTGCTCTATATGCAATCGCATTTATTTCTATTCAATTGGATAATAACCCATGTGTGCGTGGGCGTCTCGCAGGACCTTGAGGGCTCCTGGCGGAGTTGGCTACGTTTATAGCAGCTACTGCCACTGCTGCTGCTGGGCGGTCACAGTGGAGCATTTAGAGTGGACGCAATGTATCAACGGCTGCGTCTGCGGCCGCGGCTGCCACCCACCACTAGCCCGGCCCACAGCTCCTCTGATGTCTTCTTCTGCCATTTCACTTTCGCTTTTACTTTCACTTTCACTTTGCTAGCCCCTCGCCCCCAGCTCTCCCATATGCCCCCTCTTCCAGCAAAAGTGAAACTCATTTTCCCCTTTTTTTTTCGGCCAGCATTTTTTTCCCACTTCTTTTTCGTCCAGGCCTAAGCAAGAAGAAGCGAAACCAGCGCAAAAAAAAAAAAAAATACCCCCTTGAGTTTATAACTTAAAAATTCAAAGCACGAACAAAGTTCTAATTTAAACACCGAACAACAACACAAAAAAGAAGAAGAGAGAAAAAAGCACGCGGCGCTTGTCGGGAAAAAAATTGGACATAAAGTGCACGGCAGTCGAGGCGAGTAAATAAAACTAAAAAAAAAAAAAAATAACAGGAGGAAAAAACATAAGAGAAAATGTACGCCTAAAGAAAGCCCCAAGCTTCGAGAGCCCAGGCCCAGACCAAGCCCAAGAGTCTCGCCCATCCTGTGTCCTGCCTCGTGCCTGCAGCCTCCTGCCTCCCGCATCCTGCGGACAGCGGTCCACACAAATCAAGTAAAGGG